>JABXWE010033338.1:0-17603 GCA_014611495.1 Limonius californicus
TGTATATATATATATATATATATATATATGTATATATAGCTAAAGGAATTAGTCCCAGAAGGGCTTCCATAAAAGCAGTTGGAGTGCTGTTTATGACTCCACATATACACAAACAGACCAGTCTCTGTATCATGGTTAATTTTGTGATTCTTGTTTTTTGCTTAAGTTTAGACCACCGCAGTGTAGTACCATTGGATCATCCTTCTTCATCTGGTTTCAGTCCCCATGTTTTACCAACACATGCGGCTGCCCATCATACGGATTATTTTCGCTTTGATTGTGATGTTATTCAGGTGTATGTTCCAGTTCAGTCTTGGATCCAGGGTGCTGCAAAACTGAACATCAAGATATTCCACAAATTGGTTTGCACCATGATTGACGGTAAAGTAGCTGCAATTGCAACTGATACCAAATCAACTACTACTTGCTATATTTGCAAAGCTACACCACGCCTGATGAACAATTTGGATGACATCGCAGAAAAAGAAGTAAATGAAAATGCCGCACTGCTTTACGCAAGAATTGAATTCATGGAGTGATTCAAGGGACGAAAAACAAGCTAATAAAAAATGATACAGCAAGCATTTTAAGACAAGTTAAGCCTTAAAATGTTAATACAGAAGACATAACAGGTTTCAATGTGGGGAGCTCATTAGACGCTTTTCTGTGATTTGAAGACAATTACTTCTGATGTGTCAATTGATCTCAATAAATTTGGAGAGTACGGTTTCGACCCAGAAAAATGCTTTGTAGACAACTATGGCTTGTACTACATGCCAGTTACAGTTCATAAAGTACTGCATAGACAACAAATCATTGATGCTGTAGTGCTACCTATTCGACTTTTTTTCAGAAAAAGCGCAAGAGGTGTGTAATCAAGATTATCGAAGGTTCAGATTTTGCCACTCGCGGAAGTGTATTAGAAAAAGTACAAATGAGGATGTTTTTATATGTTATTTATTAATTCAGATCCGTACATTACGAGTTTGAGGAGAGAACCGCCCAAAAAAACAGTAGAAACTAAAACGCTACTTAGGGATAGTTGATAAGAAGAAATCTTCATAGACATAGGTAGTATTACAGCTTTGTATTCTATATAGGGCGACAATACATTCTATCGCTTTCATAAATATTTTTCTTTATCCAGGAATATATGGGCATTCCAAGTGTCCCTGAATTTATAATCACCATCTCCAGTAATCGTGTTGTAAATATGAATAAATGGTTGAAGCTAGCTTAGATTTGCCTCACACCGCCGCTACACTGCGCAAGCGGTAAAACGAGGTAGGTACACGATAAATTATTGATATTTTGAAACGTCTTCTATTTATTCGCTTTTATTAAAAAAAAATAACCAAGATACACCAAATAATGTAAAAGTTATACACTTCTTTCCGGAAATCTACCATTTTTGGATACTGTGCGCCTATATCATGTATGGCGTAGCGCAATTAGCTGTTTTATTTCTTGTAAACAGTCTAATACAAAATGGATTGGTTAATATCTGTATTTTTAAAATACAATTCTGCCAAATTAACATTTTTCGAATAGTTATGCTGAGAAGTAACTATGCGCCTGCGAACTTTTTCGTTATAAGAATTTTGTTTTATTTTCTTCCAAGGAACACCGCTACGTGAAGGTTACACAATAGTTGTTACACACTCCGTAGACAAAGCATTTAATTGCAAAATTCTAACATAAATATTTTTTGTGGAAAGAGTAATGGAAATGAAATCCCAAGGGATTTAAATGTTTCATGAAACACAGATTAAAAGGTATAGATAAACACTTGTCGTTTGTTGTCATTCTTAAGGAAGAACTTTCGCTGAATTAAATTCTATTCCATTCTGTTTTTCGAAGGTACAAGGAGTTAAGCACTTCCCCTATAAGAATTTAACGAAGTTTTCAACTCGCGCGACGCTTTTTCAAGCTCATCCATTAAAACAAATATCCGGAAACTTTGCTTTGATACCTTGAAGTATGTGAGGAAATGGATTAAATTAATAAAGGAACTAATGTTAAACGTTCCCGTTATGGAAGCAATAGCTTAAAGTTTGGTACGCAGAGAGCATCCTTGATTTCATACAACCGCTAAATTAATTAAAGGGGTTCATGAACTTTGGCACAAGAAGGATTGATGTAGGCCCCCGAAAGAGGTTACACCAGGAACTGTATCTAACGTTCGAAGTTGTGTTTGCTGGGAACTGGGAGAAAGTCCTGGTGGCTCTAAATTAAGATACCTAACGGAATTAATTGCCGTGGAGTTTGAATTTTATTTATTTACTAAAGTTTTTGCGAGAGAGCTGAAATTTATTAATTTTCATGAGGATTTAAATTTCGGTAATTTTATTCAATAGCGCCATAATATTTAATGGAAAAATTTTAAACTTTTAAAGTTTAGTCCTCCAGGATTTGCAGCGGCTTGGAAGGAGACGACGCCCGAGCGTCTGTGAGCGAGCAATGCGTCTTGGCCGCAAGACTGAAGTAATTCCGAAACTTGGGAGAGTCGGCTAGATTGTTATAACCACACTATTACAAGTTTGGAAATACACTATTACTTCTTTAACATGCAGCTCCTGAGAGTTGGACGTCTGAACAAACTTACACCGAACGTGTTCAAGTTGGGATTCACATTTGTCAATGTCTGCTTAAGACAAGCCCTGAATAAGGGTCAGTCAAGTTTAACTAGAGTACCTACTTCACCTCATTTAACCGATCATCTGCATGCGCCTTGAAGCTATCGCCTAGCCAACAGTTAATGAGCCTATACATAAATATAGTTTTAGAACGCCACTGTTAGTCAACCTCAGAAAGCTGTAGTTTCCTGTGAAGGTAATGGAATAGATTAATATTGTTTTGTGGGCATTCAGGCGAAATTAACATTAAGACTCATCAAGGGGTTAATTTTAAGCATCTATGTAAGGTTAGGAGCCAGTTTGAGGTCGTTGCTAATGAGATGCGCACACAATAGTACAAGGTTTTGTTTTCTAACGTATACATGTATTATCGGTTTACTATTTAACGTTTGCTTTAGTTCCTGATTCAAGGTCGTTCTTCCTGACAATTGCAATAAGGAAGTAGGTGTATTTTGTAACGCCAAGCGCAGTTAGTTGGTAGTTTGGTACATACTTTTAATGAAAGAAGGTACATAATACTGGAGGCCTATTTTTTAGTATTTACGTTACGTTACTTCTAGGTCGTTCTTAATGAGAATAGCCAGACAGCAATAGAGTGTTTGTATTTTAACTATAACTTGGTTGATAGGTAAGGGTAATCTGTAATGAAAACTGGTGGAAAATACTAGAAGCTGTATTTCCTGTTGTTTGTATTAAGTTAGACCTCGTTATTAATCATAACTACCAGGAGAAGTTAGACAACTTGTTATGTAACTTCTACGTGTAGTAGGTTATTATTTTGAAGCAATTTCAACAAAAACTATTGGAAGACACTCAAGTGTCTATTTTTTCCAGATTAAAGTTGTGTTATAATGAGAATTGTCACAAGGAAAAATAGCCATTATTTTTACAATCTACGCTGAGCTAGATCTTAGCTAAGGGTCGTTTTTGAAAAACTGACTGATAATACTGGCGGGTCTATTTTCTAACATTTACTTTAGGTTAGTTCCTCGTTCAAGGTCATTATTGAAGAGAAGTGCCAAAGCGAAGAACGATGTTTGTTGAAAAAAGTACTGGAAAGTCTATTTATAAACTTCCTGGTTCGGCATCGTTATTACTGAGAATTGCTAGGCAGAGATAGATGGTTTCCTTTTAACATCTATCCGGAGTTAGCCTCTATAAGGAGGTATTTTTTATGTCAATTGGTAGGAGGCCGGTATTTTATGTTAGTTTGGGTTCAAGGACCTAGCTAATGACAATTAATAGGGAGAGAAATAGAGTTTGGCTTTAAACGTTTGCGCAGGGTAACTTTTAGTAGAAAAATACGAAAACGAATGACTATTTGCTAATGGTTGTTTTAATTCATGTTGTGAATTAGAACTACTAGACCAAACATGGGTTTGTATTCTAATGGGTACTCAAAAAATAGTTTAAAGTAGCGTTTCCCAAATTGTTGGACGTGCCTTTAGTAGAACGGCAAGTAGTATATTGAAACTAATACAAAACATCCTAACTTAATGCTTAATGTTATAATATTTTTTTAAAAAGATTCCTTGTACAAGTACGAGTACTATCAAAAACTACTAACAGCTTATTTAAACAAGCTAGTGACTTAAATGCGCGTGTTTTGAACGGCATAACTTGTTCAAGTTTAGTTCTAAATGGGTAACCGCTACCCTCCTAGGAGAGAAGATCGCTACGTCTCGTAAGAGATAGAGCATTCTAAGAAGAAGAAGAACCGCTACCCTCAGTTTACGTTCGATGTTGTTCCGGTTTCCGTATTTCGTTTTTATACAAGCTATTGCAGAGAAACTTTACAGGTGAGATGTAGCAAATGGCAATATAATCTGAATAGTCCTCTTGACTAACGCTGCAAATACCTCTTGCGAGTTAATCCAAAACCCCAAAATGATTGGCCACGAAAATGGTGTCTCCTTTTCTGTACTTGATATTAAATCAGTAAATTGTGCCTCTTCTTCCAACGATAAAACTGTAGGTGTAACTTCAAATGGTTTTTTATCCACTCGTATTTGGTCAGAAGACAAAAATTCAAATACTCGTCACAATATTTCTTGCTTTTGACTTTGGGAGTGTTGGCAGCTTCTATATCTGCAGTCGATTAAATATTTTTCCATCTTGAAAAGTATTTGTATAAACTTTAAATAACTCAGGTGCAACAGAATACAAACGAAATATTACGCGTCTACTCGCTGCTACGCTTACTATGAAAGTAATCTAATTGAACATGAATTATGGTTTCATACGTTCTGTACCTACTATTACAGGTTCTGGACCATTCTACACTGTTTGGGAATGTTCGAGATTCCGTTATGCTAGCAAGGGGGACGTATATCTTAACACATTTAAAAAAGGGACCGAAACCCAGAAGTTTGGCAAACGCTGGTATAGATTCTATTTTTACCACTTACTTATGGTTTGTTTCTGTTTTACCATCACTGATAATGAGAATAGTTGGAGTGAAGATGGCTATAAAATTGGAAACTGGTATAAAGTTTTAGAAGTCCTGTTTTAAGGGTTTGCGTTAGGTTAATTTTCCGGTTCGAAGTCGTTATTGCTAATTTAGGGTCAGCTGTTAGTATAAGGTCTCATTTATTGAAAGCTGGTAAAAATCACTGTAGGATCTATTGTTAATGTTTACGTTAAATTATAGTTTTGGTTGAAAGTCTTTATTAATGATAGTTAACTGCTATATAAAAGAATAGGATTTGTTATTGAATGTTTACGTTGAATAAATTGCTGGGTTAGGGTGATTTTAATGAGAACTACTGTGTGTTAGTAGCCAAATAGTTGTTAGTTGTTAGTCTGTAGTAATATTTAATGAAAATTGATACCACTTGGTCTATTTCTTAACGTTGGAATAGTTTTTGATTCAAAACTTATTAATGCGCCTATATATATATATATATATTGTCATGGTAACCAAGATTGCAGTTCTTTTAATTTAGTCGAAGGGTACGTACGTCTTACCAATAATTTGAGATTCGGTAATTTTTTTTGTTAAGCAATATGTGTCTTGCTGGATTACACACGTATTATTATGCTGGTCATATATTTAAGCCGATTGCAAGTCAAGCTTGAACCTATTTAACAATAACAATTAATAAAATATACAAGGATTCGAATGGAATGCAAAAAGTTAATACTTAGTTGGAGATTTGGAGTACTATGATGGGAGTTCTAAAGTGAAAAGAAATAGTGTGGGGACTTGTGTTGGGACATGCGGGGTTGAAGTGTTTCATTACTTGAGAACTTATTCGGCTGACTTGGATTTTATTTGGTTTTTCGTCGTGCATATTTAATAATTATATTAATACCAAAATGTGTTTATATTTGGCAAAGCTATAATGTATTTTATTTTAAAAACTAGTATCCTGGTGACAATTACCCTTGGTAATTGGAGCTGTTGTTTTTAGTTATTGATATTGATAAAAAAAAATTGAAGGAGTTGAATTTTTGAAAAATCTGGATAAAAAAATACTTTTAGAATTTAAAGTAATTAGAAGAATTATATCATTAGAATAACTACATGACAAGTAAACCTCTTTGAAATGAAATTGTCTTTTAATCTACAAAATTATCTGGAGTATCCTGTTATAAAATTTGAAGAAGAAATTGGAGTACGAAGAGCAGAGAACATCTGAAAAGCTGCAGAAGGTACCGTTTGCATTTATTGTTATTTTGGAAATAGTTAGGTCAGCTATAGCAGGGCGAAGAAATTGTGTACAGTGTAGTAATCCTTGTTTGAGCTAGTTTTGCACATATTGTATGTTTTCTAATACGAATCATAAAGTTTTTTTTTTTATTTTAAAAGTGAACCGACTAAAAAGAGATCAGTCTCTAAGCTCTTCGGCTAAAATTATAGCTAGCGTTTAGTTTTGGGCAGATTATACAAAGTATTATAATCTTTGATTTCTTTCTTTTTTCAAAATTCTGAGTGATAAAATTATTTTGTCAAATAATATATTTCTGTCAATGTCTAATTTTTTTAAAATTATTTAGTTATGTCAGTCCCTATGTGGATCTTTTATCAACTTTGTCAGAAAATGACACTGTAAACGTGGAGCCACTTCTTTGGCCTGAACGTTTATGACAATATATATAGCACTTTAACCGCAAGCAGTTATGGCTTCTCATTTTCATAAGCTTTGATAATCCTTCTTTTGGAATGTAATAGTTCCCATATTTCTTTCTTCTTTTATTCTAGGAACCTCTTGTCGTGCTTGGCTCTTTCTGCGATTTTTGCCCATTCTTTCCTATTGTTGCATTTCTCCTTCCACTTATTTATCTTCTTTAAATCATCTTTTGCATAATTAAGCCACCTTGTCCTGGGTCTACCTCTCCTTCTTACTTCTGTTGGTGTCCATTCTATCATAATTCTTATCGCTCTTTTTTTATTTGTCATCATTACATGCTCTAACCATTTCATTTGTGATTTAATGTATGTAACTATATCTTTTCCTTTCATGTCCCTTCTTTAATTCAACGTTCATTATTGGTCTGAGTTCATTTTCTTCTCTCCGTATTGGTCCCGTTATTCTTCGTAGTATTCCTTTCGGAAACTCGTAAATCTTCTTCTTCTTTCCACGTTTCCATTGAGTATGTACTACTGGTCTGGTCAGGGTCTGGTATATCTGTATTTTTTCCTTATTGCTTAAGTATTTGGTGTTTACAAATTTATTTCCATAATATGTTTTATAGGGGCGGGGATGGCTCAATGGTAAGAGAGCCAAACTTTGGATATAATAGTTCAAATGCTTCCCGGTTCGAACCACTCCAAGATCGGAAATTTTTCTAATTCCCTGGGTGACCGGTACTCGGCCCTGGTCTTCATTTGCCATTGGGCATCAAATTAATTGCATTCCTTGTGTTACGATCGCACTAGAGGTGTAACAAGCTCATATACACAAAAATATACCACACACCAAACAGGTTAAGTACAGTTACGCACCAACACGGTAACCGGCAGTGTCGGGCCCTGTTACGATGGGTCTATAAGGCCTGTGATAGTTCCATAATAAATAATAATAACAAAAATAGATACAATTACAGAAGAAGTTACCATCTATATGATGTTATTTGTACAAGCATCTTTAAAAATTAATATCTTTCTGGCAGGATTTTTTTATTCGTATTTGAAAGTATGGTTATCTTGTACTCCTTGTACATTAAAGCTATATCTGTTGTTTTATTGCCAATTTTCACAACTGCTGTTGTGTCTTTTAGTGTCATCTCAATACGGTTTACTATCTTTTTTGGGATACCCATATGTGTTAGTTATTTTATTATATCGATTCTTATCACCTTGTCTAACACTTATTTGAAGTCTATAAACATGATATTGTATTCGTTTGCTGTTTCTAATATTTGCTGCATTATATGTATAGCATCTGTAGTTGATCTTCCCTGTCGAAACTCTTGTTGATAATCTCCAATTATATTCTGTGTGTATTGATTACTTTTGCTTATACTTTGTAGGCTGCATTTGGCATTATTATTCAACAGTAATATGTGCATTCTTCTATGTCTCCTTTTTCATAAATAGTGAATATTTTCTCCATTCCCCTGTTTATGTTTTTTTGAAATCTTAATATACGTAGTTCATTAAAAATTGATGGAGCGAAAACGCTGGAAATAAATGTGAAAGACAGGATAACAAACACACGGATAAAACAAAAAACAAAAGTGGAAGATATATACGAGAAAGCGCCTAGACTGAAATGCAAGGACAAACGATGACAGATGGACTAAGAAAATAGTGCAGTGGGGGTCAAGAATGGGGAAAAGACCCCAGTCGGGATTCAATCGCCCCAACGGAGCGACTGCATTTGTTGTGACCTCGAGTGGCCAATGCGTTCTCGCACTAGACCACCTAGGTCCCTAATATTAAACAACTTGGTGTTAAAATAAACAGCAGGGAATAATTTGAAGGGCATGTTAATTATAAAATAGGTAGAGCTGCTAAACACAATAGGATTCTTTGGAAAAATCAGTTCTAAATTATAGATTTGGTCTAAAATATTAGCAGTACTTAATAATAATTGCTCTTAATTTGATATTGCGTTACTGTATTGTTTCTGACTGTAAAATTGCATAATAGTGCAATGGCAATAGTTTTATCTTGCAATGGACTAGCGATTCTTTAATATTAAAATCGTTGTAACGGTTTAGTATTAAGGTTCGGATTAAATCTAATACATGAATCTGGATTTGTAAAATATTTAATAATAAATTGCCTAAACATGTAAATAAATTTACCGTACAAAATAAGAAGGTAGATAATAACTAGACAAGAAAATAATTCATTCGAAATTTCAAAGCCAAACAGGCATTTCATTTAGCTCAGTTTAGGAAGTAGTGTGCTAGCTTCGTAAAATTTTCTTGTAAATGTCATTTAAATAATATAGGCTATGACCTACCGGTTCGCAATACGAAACATTACGAAGTTGCCCAAATTGGAGTGAAGTGCAGCTATTTAAGGTGGAGGCGCCAGGAAATCCATTGGTGCGACTGTTAGAGTTACTTTATGAGTCACGAACAGCCGTGAAATGCGTTTACGACACTCTTCTTTAGTTCATTTCATTCCCATCCTGTACTTACGTTTTCTCTTTTTGTCTTTGATGGGCCACATCGATACCTTGAGGAAATTTACGACGCTTCTCCGTGTTGTGGAGAACACGATCGCGTAAGGACACAAATCCGGCCCGCCCTTTTAATGCAAAGAGAGCTTGATAAGACAAAATGGTTTTCGATACTTTCCACCTTACGAAGACTCTCGAACTTGTACTTGAGGGCGTCACTCGAATATCACCTCGTAAGTACCTTAAAAGCGTCCGGGTACTTCACACTTTTATTTTCTCGCCTTTCCAAAGTGTTAGTCATTTCATAGAATAGACGATTGAGAATTTTACAGTTCTTATATAAGATATTTCCGCTATGCACTTCTGCTAACTAAAAATAGACTATATACTTTGCATATTTTTATAGCTCATAAGATAATAAAATTGAAAAATGTATTTCATTGCTCTAATTTTGCATCCCTTTATCCACAATTAACAGAATTCAAATTTACATCGCCAAACTATTAATGCCAGAATAAATAATGACACATATAAGTTATTTCAGACCACCTATCGCATCCTTTTTCTTTTGAAACGCCATGAGCTGAAGAGTTGATGTAACAATTTTCATTACCAAAGCATGTGCAAAGAATTTAGAAGTTTTCGGGGGAAACCGGAAGTAGGGAAAACCGGAAGCAACTTTGAAACTTCAAATGGAAGAAGAGGTTTTTGGCATAGTTGGATAGGGATTTTAAGAAGAATTCTTTTTATTTGAAATTTTCTAATACTCGAGCAACAGTAACAGTTATGTTTTCATGAATAAGGATGTCCAAAATGTCTACCCGTCTCAGCGCAACACTAGCGGTTTCTCGAAGGATTTCTTCGATGAAGAGAGAACGGCAAATATCATGAATGTTTTGTATCATGTCCATCCTTGGGCGGGGCGTTATTAATAGAGGAGATCTTTCAATCGTCCCCACAGGAAAAAGTCTAACGGCCGGCCGGGGCAACGCGGTCTCCATGCCACCGGACCTTTCCTACCTATTCATCTTCTGGGAACAGTTGTTCTACTGAACGACAAGCAACAACTGAAGAATGCGTTCGGCACCCGACACTCTCGTTGCGTAATCCGTTCTAATAGCTCACCAAAAACATTTTCAAGAAAACCGGCGTATATTATTGTATTTAAAGTTCCTTCGAAGAAGTAAGGTCCAATTATTCGATCTCTGAGGAGACCACACAAAATGTTAAGGCTCTATTTATTTTGGCCGTCCACTTCCTCCAACCACTGTGAATTGTTTTGACAGCAATAGTGCTCGTTGTGGATATTCACTTCGCCGTTAGTCGTCAGTCCAAAGAATTTGATGGTGGAAATTAACGCGTTTACTGAGATACCAGTTGCAAAAATAACACGATTTTCAAAATCGTAATCGCTTAGCTGTTGGTAAAGGCTGATCTGATGTAGTTCAAAACCAACAGATTTTAGGGTTCGCTATACGCTGAATTTCGAAATCTTTCTCTAGTAGAATCATGGAGATTTATAGCAAAAGCGGCTAGGATGTCAGTTTCTTTTTCATTTCTCATGGGTCGCCTGATCCCTTGACTTCTGTTATTATTACATTGAATTTGACCGATTCGCACACCATTAGCAAGACGTCGGAAAACTTTGCGAGAATGATGTACACGCTGTGGGTACCTTCGAGCGTAAAGACGCTCAACAACCAAACTTTGCGGAACACACCCAATACCATCAGCATATTAAATCGTTCTTGGTTAGAAAAAGGCATCGTATTTTGGAAAATAAAGAACGAAGGATAAAACCACTTTGGAATATTACGTAAACAGAAGAGATTGTAATTACAGAACGAAACAAAAATCAAAGTTTCACAACAATAAATTCTCAAGACTACAACACCTGAATGACGAATAAGTTAAGATCTCTGGTACCTACTACTCTTTGTAAATCATAATAGCAATATCAGCCAGATAATGTTATCTTCTTTTTTATTATTTCCTCAACTCTAAGAGATATCAAAAAAATTTCAAATAAAAAACAATTCTTTTTAAAATCCCTATGAACGATATTAAACATCACACATGTTTCCATTTAAAATTCCACAGTTGCTTCCGGGTTTTCCGGCAAAATGTAGCAGTGCCTAAACATTTTTTGTAGGTATATGCTTCAGTAGTAGAAAAGTTTTCATCAAGTTCACAGTTCATCGCGTCTCAAAAGAAATGTGGTGGGACGGGTGGTCTGAAATAGTCTGTATATAAGCAACTTCTATTTTCAAATAAACTCACCAAAATTCTCGAATTAAACATCGACCCTGAAAACTCAGACATGGATGAAGACCAAACCCATGAACCATTTTTATCAGTGAGACAATTCGTTCGTTTCCTCACCAAAACTCTTTATGATCTCTTTCCCCTGCAAAATCAGCAAATCCGATCGACCCTTGAGCAATCCGATCGTGCATGCCTGGAGTGCTTCCTCCGAATTTCCCATTCGGGGAATAAAGTCATTTTTACTTTTAATTAAGTACACCCTGCCCTCCCTTTTCGTCCCCAGCCCTCTTTAATGGCTCACGAACTTTCCTTTGGAACTGTCAACGCCTGCGGCATCCGCCGCAAACTCCCCTCCGTCAAAAACCTTCTGTTCAACGACAATGTTTCCATACTAGCCATCACAGAAACCCGCCTCAGGCCCACCCTCAACATCGCAGGTTGTCATACCTACCAAAAAGCCCCCCCCCCAACCAAGAACATCACTATGGCACAGCACTCTTAATTTCAAGCCAGCTCGCTTCCACAGCCCATCCACTCCTCCCACATCTAGCCCACCTCGAAGCCGTTGCAGCAAATCTCCATACAAATAACCTCCAAATATTAATAGTTTGTTATTACAACCCCCCTAACTCCCAACTTTCCGCTGACTTGCTAGACTACGTTTTCCAACACAACCATTCATTAATCCCAGGCGACTTCAATTCACGCCAAACCGACTTCTGTGACACACTTACCAATAGAAACGGCAGCTCCCTAGTCAACATCTTAAACAATCTCCCAATCTCACGTCTCCGCAATGTCCTCCCAACCTGCATCACCTACAACGGCTGCTCAATAGTTGATCACATCCTCGTTTTGGATCAACTATCGCCGTTCACAAACCCCGACTCCACCATTGGCACCACCATCACTTCCGACTATCTTCTGGTCATTTCAAATTTTTACTTCCCAGGCCGCCAACCTCCACCAGATTTCACCACCATTTTCGATTATCCAAACACCGACTGGGCTAACTTCCAAGATTTTATCGCCCAAAAACTCCCCCCCCACCATAAACCCTACCCAAAGCCCTGAAGACATCGACAACCAAATTTCCCAACTAACTTCTGCCATTGATCAAGCTAAAACACTTCACGACCCATCAAACGCATCCCCAAAAATAAACGACCGCTCCCTACAACCATTCTAAGCTTGATCCGTCAAAAACGCCGAGCGTACCACGATTTCTTCCAAAATCGTTTGCCCATCTTCAAAACAACTTTCAACAGGCTAAACGCCCAAATCCACCGAGACATCAATCTATTCCGTCCTGGACCCAAACTTGCCAATCCCTAGACTATCGCCAAGGCAAACTTTTCTGGAACAAGTTCCAAACTCTCACAGGCTAAAAAACCCGAGTCAACCATAATCTAATTTCAAATAACACAATTTTCAACAATCCCCAAGATAAGGCAAACTGTTTCTCCCAAACCCTTCAAACTATGCACCAGGTACCGAATGACTCAAATTTCAACCAACCATTTCGAATTCGAAGACCCCCTTGAGGAGCCCACCAATTTCTATGAGGGCAAATTCCATTTCAAGAGCCGCAAAAATTCCAAAGCTCCCGGCCCCGATCAACTTAAGTCGCTCCTGCTTAAAACACTCCCAGACCAATCCATCAATGCCATTGTCACGATTTACAATTCCTGCCTCCAGATTTCTTACTTCCCCACAGCCTGGAAAGAAGCTTCGACCATCATGATTAACAAACCCGGCAAAGATCCCCACAGCCCGCTATCTTATCGTCCCATATCCCTGCTGAACATCCTCGGCAAAACCCTTGAGAAAATCATCGCGTCCCGCCTCCGAGAAACCCTCGAATCAAACAATCTCCTCCCCCAAGAACAATTTGGTTTTCGCCCCAACGCTCCACAATGA
Organism: Limonius californicus; assembly: GCA_014611495.1. Classification (NCBI taxonomy): domain Eukaryota; kingdom Metazoa; phylum Arthropoda; class Insecta; order Coleoptera; family Elateridae; genus Limonius; species Limonius californicus. The sequence goes on from JABXWE010033338.1 coordinate 13,400, forward strand.
ACCCTTCCAAACTTCGAACTCCACACCGACTCCACCAGAAGTGCCAATCTGAACCGATGCACGCTCGCCGTCTTCTTGGACATAAAGCGCCCTTTCGATACAGTCTGGCACGACGGTCCCGTCCAAAAACTTCTGTCCTTAAATCTCAGCCCACACTTCGTCAAACTCATAGATTCATTTCTCACCAACCGCTCCTGTAGAGTTAAAGTCTTCGACTCCCACTCCCACCCCATCGACCTCCACTCGGGCGTCCCCCAGGGTTCCATACTTTCCCTTATTCTACTCCATATACGCCCACGACTTCCCAGTTACAAACCCCACCCGAGCCAAAACCCGTTTTTTCGCGGATGACACCGCCATTTGGACATCCCAAAAAACCTCCCTCTCCGCATCCTGCGAAATTCAAGTTGCCCTCAACCACATCTACAGATGGACCAGCAAGTGGAGGATTAAACTCAACGGCGAGAAATCAACCGCCATTCTATTTCGTCACCCGAACTCCTTCCGAACCCCCAGACTGGATCCATCCGACATTAGTATATCTGCCCAGATTCAAGAAATCCCCCTTTCAAACCAGGCCCGATACCTGGGGATCACCTTCAGAAACACCCTAAACCTCGACATCCGAGAAACCCCGAAAAAAGTCCGAAACCGTTCAAATCTTCTTCGGCGCATCCAAGGCCGCTTCCACGGCTGCGAATCTCGAACCCTCCTCCACACCTATAACACCTTCATTCGCTCCGTCATTGAATACCGAGCCCCCATATACGCCACTCTCAAACCCCATCTCCTCCATCAAATCGTAGCATGCGAAAGGCAAATAATCCGTCGCATATTCCGTCTTCACAGAGAACACCCCAGCCACTTAGTCCACATCGACACCGAAACCACTTCGATATGCGACCGCCTCACCCTCCTTCAGCAGAAGTACGTCTCTCGCACTCTTCATCAAGGCATTCCTATCGCCAACGAAACTCTCATGACCTCCCACAAACCCCTAAACCGTGACCTCGTCCCAGTTAACTGTGCTCCCAGGAAACCCCGGAGCAAACTCCCACACCCCCTACTGCTCTCCTATCTTCCGTGTACCCCGACCTCCCTGGAATTCTCATTCACATAGTGGAGGACACCCCACTGTCAATGAGGTGAACAAACTACCGTGACCGTGTAGCTCCCCAAATGTGGTACACGTACAATTACGTACGGCCATGCCACCCCCCCCCCAAAAAATGTGGTACACGTACAACTACGTACGGCCATGCCACACCCCCTTTTTTTTCAGGAATTTTTTCGGGATAACAGAAAACATTACACTTTCTTTTAATAATACAGATACCCGAAGAAGCTACAACACCAGCCCAGACCAAACAGCCACCACACCAACCACCAACCCAGCACCAGCCCATCAAGATGCCGCCAACCCAGAAGATGAAGGAAAGAAGCCCAGGACTGAAGAGGCCCAACGCCTAGAACGGTCCACCTCCATAGTATTAAGCAACACAAATGAAATGTATCTTAAGACTCTTGAATAAAAGTATTTTCAATTCAATTCAATCAAATAAACTAAACTACCTGTACGTTGTAACTAAAGTAGAAATAAGTGCTTTAATAACTAAACACGTGGGTTGTATCCCACGTATTGTTTAGTAATTTTCCTTAAAAATAGTGAGTTATTAGGTCGTTTCGTAAAGCAGTGTAATTTATTTTATTCAGGTTGTTGTGTGCTGTAATTTTTAAAAAGTTGTACAATTTATTATTTATTATGATGCATTTTCTGCTAAGCTATTAAAGCAGTTACTAATGGCCAACTTGACTTTGTTGGTGAAAATAACATAAGCATGAAAGTACTGTTATTGTACAAACTACTTTGAGCAGTGCTTTGCAAATTTCAAATAATATTTCATAATTTTTAACATTGTTGTCAATAAATTATCTACCATACGTCTGCTATAAATAAACTCTGTGGACTATAAGTTATGTATTTTGTATGCCCAGAACTTTGTGAAGCACGCAAGCTAAAATCAATACTGAACCTAATATGCATATCTACTAAGTAATTATTTAAATATTTATCAGTTTGGAGTCGGATCGTGACAGAGTGAAGATGGTTTTGATAGCGCAAGGTACTTAGTCGCGAATTGCGTATCCGTGCAGTATAAACTCATATACATAAATATATGCAAACAAGAGCATTATGTGATGAACGCGTTCAATACAATGTAGTGGAGTCCCGCCCTTATTAAAGTTGAGACAGATAAAAGGAATATGAAGTTAATGTATAGACAGATACGAGGAGGGGCACTAGATAATTTTTCTACCTTGCTGTAAAGGAAACAATTGGCATTCTTCAATGTTTATAGTGAAGTCTTTCATAGTTGCGTGTTTTGACTCAAATTGGGCGGTAATTTTTCATTTTAAAGTGAAATTGCTGACACTTCTATCCCTGACAAGCTTTACTACGTAAATTACAGCGCTGGTTTGCTATACTCTTAAGAGCGAGAACAGTCTTTGGAACATCGGTTCCATTACTGTGAGTTAAACCCTAAACCCCTGGCGTAGAAGCACAACGCGCTGACTTCTAGCACTCGAACGCCTCTTAAACACCCAAGCAGCTCACCAAAATAAAAAGCAGTTGTCTATTTTAATATAAATACAAATCATCATCATGCCATCGTGGTGTAGCTTCTCTGCTTGTTCCGATTCTCCAACTTTTCTTGGGTTGTCTTAAGCTTTTACTTTCTATACATCTGTTTCTCCTCAGTTCTTATACCCCACAGTAAGGTCTGCTGTTATTATGTAACAGAGTCAATAGTTGATTTCCCTATTTTGTGCCAGCATCTTAGATTCGTGTAGTGTTTATTTACACAGGCTTTTCATTTGGTCCACTCATCTGACTGGAGGACTTCTTCTGAGTCGATGGTTCTAGACTACAAGTCTTTCCATCGTGTCATGTCGAGCGATGTAACCAAAATAGCTAAAAAGATATCCTTGAAGTTTTGTTACTAGTCATATTTTTACAGTTAATCCAAGGTGGACTCATTTGCGCGACGAGCAGTCCATGATATGCATAAAAGTAGTAAAAGCAAAATGACCCCACGCGTAAGTTTTCCTGGACGTTTCTGTCTTATTGCTTGATGAAGCTTTTTCAAAGTTTAATTGGGCAGATTTGCATTGATATTTACTCCAGGTTCCTTAAACTCTATCAATGAGGGTCCTTCATGGTTGGAAAAAATGTTAACATCACCTTGCGTGCAGAAGGTTGGGCTTTAAACTTCTTCGGTGGTGGTGAACTTGAATGTTTTCACAGCATCGACAATAACTTACTGGATGACTCGTGGTAATGGCATCAAGTTTCCTCACCATTCCTTCACAGTTGAGAAGCACTACTAACATAAACAAACGTCATTTGAATTATTGCAAAAGTTGGTCAAAGATGGGTTTCAGATGAACAAGTTTCGTAGACTCTGTATTAGATATGTCAAGTGCAGTGGAGTGTCCATTACCGTGAGTAGTTTCCAAATATGGTTTCATTTGACGAAGTCGAAGTCTTTCTTGTAATTTAAAATAGCAGATACTTTCTCACATTAAACTCTCCTGATTTTTCGTATTTCCTTTCCTGATACAAATACAAATTATTCTTCAAATGTCTGTGCAAGAAATACTCGTTTAGTGGTTGATCCCTTTTTTCCAGAATAAATACCGATTCACACCATTTTTCAAGTTAAATTTGTAGTTGTAGGTTTTCTTTAGAATTCTGGTTTCGCCCATAAAAACAGAATGCCCTATAATTAGAATACCCCACTTTTCGTGTAAGACTGCATCATTATTAATGATGTACCGACATCCATTAATTTTGTTTATGAAACAAGTGAAATAATATAATACCGTTTTGGGCAGCACTAACTAATGGTGTGGTGGTAGCTCAGTTGGTAGAGCGCTCGCATTCTGAATAAAACGTCGATTCTGGCTTGGGTTAGAAACCTAAGCAGAACTATGCAGATTTATAAAAATCTTGTCTGCAACCCACCACACACAATTTCCCAATTCGGCTTGCAACCGTGGGATCTTAATGCTAAAAACCTTCTCTGGAATTTCTGTCGTTCGGATTCGACGTTAAACTGTAGGTCCCCCGTGTTTCTACCTTAGCGCTGAGGAGAAACACGTGGCAGAGAAGAGGCCAATGCCCAGCAGTGGGACGGAAAGG
>JABXWE010033343.1:0-16249 GCA_014611495.1 Limonius californicus
ATCTGAAAATGCGCCTTCTGTCGGATAAGAAGTAAAGCCGTAGGTCCCGTGCCACTACGATGTGTGACACGTTAAAAATCACTACTGAGGTTGGAATTACCCCAGATAGGCAAAATTCTTAGTTAGGGTGTACAATGGGCCAAATGTGGCCTAAGTGCATAGAGATGCTTGGAAAACCGCGTCCTAGATCTCGCTCTTTCAAAGCAAGCAAGCAAGCAAGCAACAGCAATAATTATTTAATATATTTATATATAATTCCTAGTAAGTATTATAATGGTTATCTTGTTCCTGAAGACACTTTTCACATCTGCGAACTAGGAACTGAAAAACCCTGGGCATTATAAAACTTTGGATATGTTTACTGCTCCTCGAATCCTTCATTTCAATTAATTGATTGTGTATGCTATTGTCCGTGACTGGCGAGATGGCATGAGGTGGCTGAAGTAAGGGGATTTCATGTCTTAGAAGGAAACAGTAAACAATTTTGCAGCGTCTACTACGTGTATTGAAAACATTTGATATAATAAGGGTGATTAATAATAAGCATTACAATTTTAGTTATATTTTGACACGTGAACGTGAACAACCAATCTTCTTTTTAATTTAGGTCTTTAAACTGTTATTTCCGGTTTATGAATTCTGTAATATCGATACCCAACTATCTCGCAATTTCTTCAGTCGTCTCTCCAGCTCTTGTATTCAGTCTGGACGTTGATTTCTTGCTGGTGTTATTACTTTGTATTGTTTCGTATTGCAATTTAGTGCAGCATATTCTCAATGCGGAAGAAATGTTTTCATACAGAATAGTAATGCAAGGATTCTGATGATAACAGGCGAATTTTCTCGGAAAGATGCATTATGTCGCATTTGTGTCTTGTGTGTAAAAATCAGTACTTTTACTTATAAAATAGCGGTTGTAGATGAATCTGTGAAATCACATGCAATTAAACTATTCATTTTAAGATTTAAATCCCTTGAATATTTTTTGCAATACCTCAAATCGTTTCCTCGATATAAAGAGAAGATCGTAAGTTTATTCCCATTTGAAGGACAATATTTCCTTAGCCGCATAGAACATTCTTTATTGCTGATTCGGAAAGAAATCATATCGTTTTATGTGAAAAACTTTCATCAGTAGTTAAATTTATAGAAAGCGCTAAGCGTATATTAAACAATAAATTCTATTAAATAGAGATAAATACAAAAAGTAATGCGCACTAATAAACGGTAAATTATAAGCTCAACAATAAAAGCGATTACATTGTTGACAATGCATAACAATAACGCTTAATTGATTTTATTGGCTGTTAACGGAATTAACATACACAATTGAATAGTTACATTATTTTGATACGGTGTTGCTAATGTGGTTTCTCTAACGAGGAACTATAAATTGAAACGGATATGTACACAACAAGTAAATAAAAAATTTAAAAGAAATGAAACTAATACAGGAATTCCGCCAATCAAATGTTTAACAATAGCCTGAAGTATTTGAAGTAACATAATTGCACTAACGAAATATGTAATAATTGATTTTGATTAAAAAGAATTTTATCAGTGGTAGAATGTAGCTGACCTGTTCATGTTTTTAAACAAAATTTATTTTGGTGTTGGCAAGTCACAGTCAAATAAAGAGATAATTAAAATGTTAGAGGCTTATTTATATTTTTAATTACATACTTTCGAATCTTGAATTCAATTGCAATTATAACGTACTTATAAATTTTAGTCTTTTTATGTGGAAGTTTCAATGCTTAAAAGTTTTAACGTTGTCCGACTGGAAAGTTTAACTGGTCCACTCAAACTATTTTCCATTCAGGAATTTAAAATTTAGAAAAAAAATAGCCTATTTTGATTTGAACGAAACTTTTATTATTTTTAATTAATTTGATACTAAAAACGCGTTGCTGTTAAGACAGCAACCATCAAATCCCTTAAGTTTTGAAATAAAATAAAAGTGTGCGTGTGATAATCAAATACAATATATTTTCGAAGTAATTTATGCCATTAATGCAATTAAAAAATTCCTAGTAAAATGGGTCGGAAAACTTGTATGGTATTTACTAAAATGTATTAATATTGTTATTAAAAGTTATATAATATATATATAAATAAATCAGTTCATCTTAAATTAAAAAATCACTCGTAAACAGCATTTTCGTGAAAATTCCTACCAAGTTTTTGTGGTAGGTTCAAGACACCAAAATAATAAAGATGTTCCTGTAAACATGGACCGAAAACGTTTCCCTGAGAGATAACTTTTTTAAGTGCGACTTACGTACCCTTTTTCTTGTAGATAACTGTATACCATTTTTCGTGTAGCTTCCACGGTAAAGGATTAGCGGAAGGTACATGACAACTGTATGAACAATTTTATTATTATAGTGCATTTATGCAGGGAAAATATTTGTTAAAAATCAAAAATCGTGGCATGACATGTTGAGAACTGTTGTGACATTTGTTTACACCAGGCGATAACTTTACATACGGAACTAAAGGGCATCTATTTCTAACACCAGGTTATAGAGTAAATGTAAAAAAGTATAGCAATAGTTAAACACAACATTTAATATTTGTTTGCTTAAGTTGCTGATTTAATTTAATATTTACGCGTGATTATATATATTCACCGGAGACGTATCATATCAAGGAGAAATATTTATTGCGTCATCATACTTTTTTTAATTTTTGTCTTAAAATTGTTGTTGTCAACACAATAATTCTTAAAAAAGGTAGTCTTCTTATCAGTTGATTAACCAGATGGTTTTCGTAACAGTTTAATTATATATCTTGAAAGCGGTCGCAGTAATCGACTTTTACAAAACCAATATCACTTTATGTACTCTTGTATGGAGCAGAATATCCCTAAAACAAATTTTAGAAACTTATGTGTACTAAATATAGTACAAAGTATTACAACACCCCGTCTCCCAATACATTTGAATGTATGGCAAAAAATTACACATAAACATTAAACTAGATGAGTAATACCACTATGGTTATGGATTTTTAAAAAAAGGTTGTGACTCCTTATTGTCTTAATGTCCTGAACTTGTCCTAAAAGTGCGTGGTTGTTGTTTATTAACATCCTGTATCTGTGTTATTTTTTTTTTGTAAAATTGAATCAATTTCAGGAATCATATATTTTAGGCAAACAGCGAAATGGTTGGCTTTCGATTTAAGTCAAAGATACATATTTTTAAATAGAACTTATTTACACAGCGTTTTTCTTTAAAAACTTTCACACAGCTGTAAGCTTAAAGTAAGTATGTCATATATTTGTATTTGAAATATGTTATAACCGTTGGTTTGCGTTTGACCCTAAAAAGGCTCGTTCTTAATTTTTTTTTGTTATTTAAACTATTTATAGTAATATCGCGTATTCGACAAAATTATTCAGTATAATAATAGAACAGCCGAAGAAACTAGAATTTAAAATTAAATGATCATTTCTTTATTAAATCCAACGCATTTGTATTACTCTAATAATAAAGTTATGTAGGCCGTAGTTGTTACTACATTTCACACACCTGATTAATTATTAGTTAATCAATTCAAGATATCCAGTGTCTTGGAAAAAGTCTCTTGTAATTCAATACCGAAGATATAATAACATGGCGAATCGCTGACCCAGCAGTATACTGCAAACGCTTGAAAAAGTAATGTTTCACCGGACATCCAGATCGGTAAGGATTTTTGCCTTCAGTAAGCGAAATGGGAAATTTATGTTTAATCATATATAATGATGTGCATTTCAGTTCCCACCATCTAAATACATTCACTTGGCTTATGTTGCATTTCAATTAATAAAATTTCAAAATCGGCACCTCTTTAATGAGAACTTAAAATCAGGCGTGGAAATTTTTAAAAATTTTAGAGTGAAGGTTTACTTTGTTGATCGGAGTTATCAGTAAAAACTTACCAAAGTATATGTTTAAATTGAGTACAATGGAAATATTACATTTGGTTTGTATTGTGTTAACCTACAAAACAGCAAACATATTCACCAAATAAAAAGGTTATAAAAGTAATAGATATTTTAATAACAACATTGGCAATTTTCTGATATTTACACTCTTACCTACAAATTTTGTATTCTATTTCGTTGTATCCATAAAATATTGTACAGAAGGCCCCGGGAGGAATCTGTCAAACTTTCGGGATTAGAACAATTTTAAGCAAAATAGTTATATCAACATAAGCCCGATTAAAAACGTAACTCAATTATGACTTCAAAAACAGTAATGTCATAAATAACACTGCTTATTCAAAAACCATCGAAAATATGAAAGAAGTAATAATCACCCGCCTCTTGAAGACTCAATTGAGTATGGTGATATATGAAGTTTGTCGCATTCTCTAATACTTGAGAAATACTCAACTGCAGCATTAAACATTCTCTGAATTAATTCGTTTCGGTAATTGAAATTCTCTGAGTAGACAAGCGTTTTCGTGTGTCCCCAAAGGTAATAATCTATTGTTAAATCTGGGGATTGTGCTATGAAGTAGTATGGTCTCCTTAAACCTTCTGATAAGTTTGATTAAGGTAAACAGACACAATGCTCTGAAAATGCGGTAGTACTCCGCGTTGCTGCTCGATTAGCGAATGGAATCTAAATCTAAAAGAATTGGTACGTGATTTTATATTAAATCGTAGTGCATATCCCCTGTAAGACGATCACTGAAAACGTGTGGTCCAATAAGTTGGTTTCTAATTATGTCGCATCACACAAAAAACCGGCTTTCATCCATTGCATGAGGATTATTAGTAGCCTATATATGATTATTCTTAGTATTGTTAATGTTATCTTGAGTAAAAGTTGACTCATGAGTAAATAAAATGGGAAGTTCGGGGTATTTTGTATTTTTATTCAACAAGCTATGACTTATTTTTTACAATCAGACCTATGTAAATATACATTTTTTTAACTTAAAATTACTAAAGTTGCATATCCCTAAAGTTTGACAGATTCCTCCATGGACACTTTGTTCATTATCTTGTTTCCCGTTTACCAGAGAAGTCGATTGAACGACCAACGGCAATAGTATTGTAGGGAATAGAGCGCCCACGTAGATTTTAAAAATTGACGTTAGGCTTCAACTTCAAATATATGCGTATCTGATGTATTCCCTTTAAAAGTTAATATTGTGGATACTGATTTAAAGAAAAGATACGTTTCCGTTTACGTATGTTTTTATGTAATCTATGGTATAGGAAAACATGGACGCGGTTTTCCTGGTTAAGCGCAAACGGAATAGTTGTTTTCTAGTACTAATCTGTATCATACGATAATAACAAAAATTATGTTTTCGAACCAATATTTACATTTAAGACGTCGAAGATTGTTAATGTCCAAGTACCCATTCTGCCAAGGTGATGCAGCGGTCTTTTAGTTATAATATGATGTTTGTATATCTCAAACTTATATTCAATTAAAAATTTAGATTCACATAGTTTAATGATCAGGTATAGCATATATTTTTATTTAATTCAGGCAATGTAATGTACATGTTTGATACTATTGTTATCTGCATATGTTCAAATGTTTCGTTTTTGTAGAGTTAAGTGGAAACAGCAAATGCAATAACACAAACTGAAGTTCGTTCTAATATTTAAATATTTATAAAATTATGCAACTTTTATTTTATGAATAAAGGAATTCATTATTATTACTGTTAGCATTATCAATATCAAACGGCAATATGTTGTTTTGTTGAACAAGCTAAGACAATGAATTTGATGATCATATCCAATTGTTATCAAAGATTCCAACGAATATGCGGTATAAACGTTTTAATTATGGAATTAATTAATGGAATAATTTTGTTTTCAGCATAATTATGAAGAATTTTGAAAATGTTCATCAGGTAAATAAACCAGCCTATTATATATCGCTATTAACAGCTACAACATCTATTATAAGAAACAAATCTGGGGAATGGTCACGGACAAATGTACAAATACTGCAAAGCGCTATTTACATAATCGTATATACAACTTTGTCTCTGCTTAGTGTAAACAAAAATATATATCCAATTCCTGTACTTGAACAGTCAGAAATTGTGGTATTCATTTCCAACATTTACATACATGGAATAAATATTATAACGATTTCAATCTTTATAATTAGTCAACTATTTTCCAAAAGAAAGGCAGATGGAATGAAAGGAATTGACGAAATAGATTCTACTTTCAAGCAAATGGGGTTACAATACGCCCTTTTAAAATCTAATTACATATTGTGGAAGTACACAGTTATTTTATTTTTAGTTGCTTTTACGTTATACTATGTTGTTTTTCTAACGACTAGTATTGTATTCTACACTTTTCCAGTGTATCAGATTGCTACAACTGCAATTTCTTACATGGTCAATTCATCTGTAAAACTTCAATATTGTATTTGGGCAGCAATTATTAGAGAAAGATTCAAAATTTTGAATGATATACTGAAGTCTAAAATAAAGGAATCATCCGCCAAAACTAAGTACCCTGTCAATGAAAGTGCATTTAGCAAAGATATTGAAATCATTACAGAACTACATAAAAAACTCGTAAAAATAGCCAGATCTATTAACTTTTGTTATTCTTTTCCTCTGCTTTCATATACTGCTATAAACTTTGTTATTCTAATTACTCAAGGATATATACTAATATATTTGTTAAATTTTTCCAAATACATGAATCGCGATACTCAATTTTTGGTATTTAACAGTTTGCAATTTGTACTTTTTACGGCATTCGAGCTGTTTACCATGATCCGCTACACAACTCTAATGTGCTTTCAGGTAAGCATCCACAGAGTTGGTGAATCAGTGATACATTCTTAATATTTGCAGGCAAATTATACAAAGGACGTGTTACATGGAATACGGATACACCCAGAAAAAGTTGATTCTAGAAATTTGGTAAGATAAACCAGTGTTAAATGAGTTTTAAAACGTGAGTTAGTGTTGTAGAAGTCATTTGCAATGGTGTGCGATACTTTAATATGAATAAACAAATGACATAGCTCATCCTTGAAAATTAATTTATGTATTATTGAGGAAGTATTTTTATCTTAGAAGAAGATAATTAATGCAGGATTGGACAAAAAGTTAAGCATAACTTTATTTCCTTAGAATTATTTGCGTATAAATATGTAACAAAAAGTCATTAAACCATGGTATATATTTTGAGGAATAGCCCGGGTTGGTAAGCGTTTGGACCAACACTATTTAACGAAAACCAAACGGAAAAATTAATAATATTATATATGATTATATCTAATATTAGATGGCCTAGACGATTAGATAATACATATCAGCAACAGTATCTTCAATGCCTTCCTACTACTAAACCCGTAAAATACTTTTAAAATGTTTATGTCATACATAATGATCGTACGCAGATATCGGATAATACATAAAATAGTTTTAAGTTAGTTAGTTGTTACAAGAACGATTTTACTGTCACCACAATTTATCTTAGTCATTAGGGAAATAGTGCATAGAGAGAGAAAGGTTAACTAATGATATCTGTATGGACAGACTGAAACAAAGAAAAACAAGAAACTATCACGTAAAATTGAATAAATTAAAAAAGTATAATGCACAGCTTGTGACAACCATTTTCTGCAATTTACTGTTTAACCATGCTGTTGGTTTCAGTACCAAAAAGTTCTAAATAACTTATCATCTGTTCCCACAAAGGCGTAGGGGGGCATGTCGAAAAAAAATTATATACAGGGTGTCAATTTAAAAAAGTACTATGCGTTATATCTCTGGAAGTAAAAGAGATATTGAACTTTTCTAAAAAATGTTTCTACAACATGAGTGAGGAGAGAGAACCAATAGAATGGCCCCCAGGATCTCCAGATTTGACCCATTACGCTTCTTTTTATGGGGTCACTTAAAATCTGTTGTCTAGCAAAACTCAGGGTCAGTAAATAGGACAACTGCGACAAGAAATAGTTCAGGAGTGCTTAGCTATTCAGCGACAAACCTTCCAAAATGTTCGGAGAGAATTTGAGAGTAGACTTTACCATTGTCTAAAGAATAATGGAAACCATTTTGAACATTTATTCTAACATTTTAAATTTTAATTATAATAATTGGTTCAGAATTATATTTTTAATTTTTTCCGAATCCATTGAATACCAAAGAGCTTTTCAATTAATTATCACAAAGTGGGTGTTACCATTTGAACTTTATTTTTTTGGTGTACCTAGAGCCTAAGCGGTTGAATGGGGAATGCTACCTTATGTCTTTATGATTCTCCCTCCATGTTGTAGAAACGTTTTCTACAAAAGTTCAGTATCTCTTTTGCTTCCAGAATTCAAACACATTGTACAATTTTAAATTGACACCCTGTATATTATAATATTAAATGAGATGCAGGTTTACTGTAAGAACTGCAAACTGAGTGGTAGCACCGTCTTGTGTTGGAATCAGTGATCTTTAGTATTTCATAGGAGTAAATTTTTGGTAAATAAATTCTGAATCGCCCAATACACGGTATATTTCAAATGAAAATCATCATCATCTAAATGAATGTTCTAGGAGTGTGATTCAATTTTAATCAAGATTGTGACTGTAAGAAATCGAAACTAATATTTTTCTGTTGCAAATTATACGAATTCCTTTTTTGTTATTATTGTTTTCTGTACAAAACAATTGATTCGATTGGTTTTTTCAGTTGTTAGCTATTGTATCTTTAAAAAAATAGACAGGCGGACAGGGCTGCGGAAGAAGTATATACTATTAAAAATTATTAAAGAAAGATGCTGAAAATGTACCGTCATGTATCGTATGTGTGTATGGTGTGTTGAAATGGGGTAATATTAAAAATGAGATTCAAACAGTAACAGACACAAGCAAATAGCTCTGATGATAAATCAACTACGTTTCAGTACACGAATAGAGTATTAGTTTAAGATGGTACGTTAAGGTGGAACAATTAATAGTAAACACCTTTGTAAAGTGTTAGAGAACATTTACTAAAGTCAGTAAAAAAGATTAAAACACCGTAGACCTTCATCGAAGAGTGTTTTGATTCAACATGACAATGCTCGTTTTCTTTGTGGAAAAACCATAACCGCAACAAATAAAAGTTGGTTTTGTCACTGTGCGTTCACTGTATTCCCCAGATTTAGCCCCAAGTGTTTATTACATGTATCTACCAAAAAGTCCCTTAAGCGGGCTGTACTTTTTAGATGATAATAGTGCTAAAGGACACGGTGCTTTAATGGTTTCTCAAGCAACAGACAATTTTTCCCTGATAGGTTTGAGAAATAGGTTAACATATAGAAAAGATATATATTGAGAAAAATTGAAATTGTACCTATATAGCGAAACAGTATACTGAATTGCTGATTATTTCAATAAATAATATTAAAATATCCGCCACAATTTCATTTGAAACGACCTTGTACTTTCTAGTTGCTACAAGTAAATTCAAAAATCGATTTAATGTAGTCATTGGGAATTTATAGTTTATTTCTCATAGATTTTCCAAAGACATCACTTTTGGACGTGTAATCAGTAATTTGTTTCAAAGCAATTTTTAACAATCAACTTTCTCTTGCTTCATTTTTTACCAGTTCTAAATGATTACTAGAAACTGACATTTGCGAGACATATAATTAAAGCGGCAAGCAATATCGACACGTTATGGAAATATCAATTTTAGTCCCTGTTTGGACCGTGAATGTACTGGGTGTTTTTTTAATACATTCGCAAAAATAAGAAACAAATTTCTGGCTTAAAATTATGTTGTATGGCCTAAAATATTGTTATGATTTACTGGCGATTTACAGTTCTTTAAAATTGCTAAAATAAACAAGTAATAGCAAGTACGCCAAAGTGATTAACTTAGACCGGTCAAATTTTGTAGGAACTTGTGTAAGTGTTGTGCTAAAATTAGCAAAAGAGAAGGTTGATTTAATTGTGAGTCACCTTCAGGAAATATTTATATTTACAAAACTAAAATCAATAATTGCATCTTTAAAAAGCACATTCAGATAATCTGTTTTAATGAAAACTATACACACAAAGTTTCTTGATATGAAACATTATAAAAACACAAATTAAAATGCCGTAGATGCCATAAAATAACTGAAAATAATTAAGTTGCCTTTGTATCAGTTTTTCATTTATTACATATAAACTGTCTTACAAACCACATAACATAAGTAAATTAGTTGATATTCGTTTAATTTATTACGAATATAATTGCAATTTCTTGGCACAAGTTAGCGGATGACGTTCACGTTTACTGCTGTTGGGAAAAAGTATCATTTTCTTATAAATGAACGTTCTTGCTGACACCAAAGAATTGCCGGTACATTCCGCATGTACTAGCTGAATATCAGTTAATTCATTTAAGCTGTATTAGTTATAAGACATTCTGTATTGAGTTAATTAAAGTGTTACAAGGCAACTCAATTACTTTCAGTTATTTTAAGACATATACGACAACGTAATTTCTGTAAAAAGAATATTTTACACTTTTTAAACGGCCCCAATTACATGAAAAATATACATTATTGCGTTATAATTATTGCTTTTTACAATTTGTAGAAGAAACTACTGTTAAGGATGATAATAGACAAATATATCTCAATTTTTCTCTTAGTTTATCAGACTGTTAGAACAACAGATCGATCTAAATCAAACCGCTTTGAAATAATTGTTATTATGGGTTATTTTTTAGTAACATTAAGGAACTGTAACTCTTTAAAGAATCATATTCGAATAACATCACGTTACAAATAGACCAATCATTATTATTTTAAAGGAATTTATGTTAGTTTTCTACTCCATTAAAGGAACATTTACTATCCCTCCCCCCGAATTTAGTTCTGGCAATTTATTGTAACGTAAGCTAAAACAACAACTAACTTAACAAGTTAAAGTATACTTAAGAAGCCTACAATCTAACTTTCTGTTGTTTCAGGTGATATCGACATCTTTGCATTTAATGCACGATAAACTAGAGATCTCGGCTTGTAGACTTTTCAGTGTCGATTTCTCTTTGCTTCACTCGGTAACAGAGAACAAACCTTTTTACATTGTGATATATCTACCTATTTCAGATATGTGCTGCTGTTACAATATACTTAGTAATAATGCTACAGTTTGACATAGATGCTAATAAAAGAAGCAAATCCAAAATGAATAATAAACTCACATAAAGGATTCATCACTCACCTGTTTGAGCACTGATCCTATGTAAAATGCAAAAAAGCACCAGGCACGTTCTTAGAATTTTTGTCGCCATTCAGTCGATCTGCAAAAAAATTTTCGTTAATTTTGTTATTTTAGAAGGTATTTGTTATAGAAAATATATTGTATATGTATGAAATTAGAATATTTTACAAATCACTTTTATGTGTGCTGTTCATGAAAATGTAGACGAAAATTTATAATAGACAAAATTACCTTGTGTGAACCATTAATATTCTATTAAGAATTTCTGTGAAAACTCAATATTCTTTACAAATCCTGTATATTTACAACTATTAAATAGTGATTGGATTTTAACTCTACCTATTTCCACATAATGGAAATGTTTAGTATTTTCATGTTTCATAGCAAAGTTATGTTTTAAATGCCTTTGTTGATAATTCTTCAATATTGTTAACAACCAATTTGATGTGAATATTTTGCACTTTCAATTTGTGATATTTTAATATGCAATAATTAAATAGGTGAAAACTCTTTTTAAATAACCTTTGTTAAACAATATATTAATTTGAATAATTTTATTTATCTTCCACTCTCAAACAACGGATATTTTATTTAAGTTCAGAATCAGTTATAATTCTATCAGTAAATGATAAAATATGTATTACTTGGTGCTTGCCTTACTTTGTCGCTTCTTCTCCACTTCGGAACTTCTTTGTTTATTGTGTAAGATGAATAAAATATATCCTATACTAGATTTCATGATGTTGAAATGCTAGAAGGTATTCTCATTTCTTTAAATACAAGAGAAGATATTAGTATATTCTCTCTTAGTATAAAATAAATTCTAGTTTTAACTCACAAATTTAACAGTGACTGACTAAATAATACATACATAACATAGGATTCTAACCATTAGACAATCATGGCAAAACAAACAAAGGTATAAATATCAACGGTTGATAACTACGTCATCTCCGTTTCGCAGACGACATTGTGCTGATCAGTAACATTGTAAAAGAGTTACAAGACATAGTAGCAGAACTTAACGCTGAATCGACAGAAAGCGGACTTGAAATTAACTTGGGAAAAACAATAATTCTATTTCCCGTAGAAGTAAATGTCGTGGTAGACGGGAACGCTATTGAAAATGTGACAGAACAGGGGCCGTTATGTTAAATGGAACGAAATGATTTATGTTTGTAAGACAGAGATAGAAGAGGCGAACAATTCAATAGATGGCGCTACTAGAAATTTTCAAATATTTTCATAAATAAGCATGCTTCGAATTCTGTCATGGCGTGCTTGGCGTAATCACGTGCTCTTGAGCTTCAGTCGCTGTCACAGATTTTGAAGGGTTTTCCATTAAGAGGTCCCATTTTAAATTTCCTGGCATTTTTAAACTGTTGAATGGAGGGCCTTGAGTGTTTGACACTTGTCAAGTGAAAAGTGTACTATCAGAGAAAATGGAAACATATACGCTCCAACAACATATAGAAATAGTGAAAATTCATTATTAATATGGTGCAAATTTCGCCCAGACAGTTCGCAGCGTTCGTCGTGTTTTCGGTTGCTGAAAACCCGGGTTTGTCTATCCCAAGAGGTTCCCAGTAATTGGGCATTTCAAAGCCCAGCCTTCATCGCATTTTGCTTAAGGATCTTAGCCTGCATGCTTATAAAATGCAGTTGACCCAAGAATTAAAGCCGGCTGACCATGCACAACGCCGAACTGCCGCATCTGGGGCGCCGAAAACCCTAAAACAATAGTCCAGAGAAATCTTTATCCCCAACGAGTGACGGTTTGGTGCGGTATTTGGTCAGGCGGTTTCATCGGACCGTATATTTTCGAGAATGAAGAAGGTCCTACAGTGACAATCAATGTGGAACGCTACCGTGGGATGCTAACTAACTTCATTTAGCCTAGATTGGACGACATGGACGTAGAAAATCTTTGTTTCCAGCAGGATGGTGCTACGAGCCACACAAGCCACTAAACAGTTGCACTATTGAGAGAGAAATTTCCAGATCGTGCGATCTCACACCAGCAGACTTTTTTCTTTGGGGTTATGTGAAGGAAAAAGTCTACGCTGATGGCCCACAAACAATTTAAGCGCTCAAAGAAAATTTTCGAGCCGGTCAAATAGAGCCACAGTTGTGCGAAAATGTGATGCAAAACTTTCTCAAAAGAATAGCCAGTTGCAGAAGAAGCCGAGGTGACCAACTTAGTTTCTTGTATGATTTTTGCAACGTATTATACACTTGATTTCTCTTGTTGCCTAAAAGTCATATTTGTGACAAACGGTTTTTGCAGTAACCTGACGAATTATCATATTTTTAATTTTTATGAAATAAAATATTTTATATTACTTAAGTATTTTACTGGCGTGCATAGTCCTCTTTGAGAAATAACATGTACCTAATCAAAACAATTTCAAGTTAGAGGCATGTCTTAGCCTCTTATCACTCTAACTTTGAATTTTTTTGATCATATGTTACAACCACAATACAAATTTTAGCAAGGTTTAAAACCGACAGCGTCGAAACTTTTGGGGAGAACAACTCTGCAGATGGCGCTAACTTGGCTACAAAATCTTATTAGGCAGTTTCCTATCTAAATCCCTATATAATCTGTGGTGACAGAATACGTTAACTTAGGACACTTGATAAAACTAAGGAAGGAAAATCAAATCGTCGAAATTGACAGATGAGTCCGCATGACCTAGCAGCCACTTGCAAATTAGGAAACATTCTGAAAAACCATAACATTTCAATTATCCTAAAAAGAAAACTTTTTAATTGCTGCATACTTCCTATGATGACGTACATATGACATGGACACAATCTCTCTAATTGGTAAGTTCACCAATAAACTTAGAATTACACAGAGAGTCATCAAGAGAATTATGTTAGGGACAAGCCTCAGATACCATGTACAAAATGGAAAAAAAAAGAATAAAAACGAGAGTGGAAGGTGTGATAGCGACCATAGCAAATTCGAAATAAAAGTGAGCAGGATACATTGCTATATAAGAAGACGAAATCATCTAGTGTTGTAGAGGCCAAGGCCAAGACTAAACAAACGGAGCGTCAGAAGCCCAAAAAGGCGCTGGATAGATGACATAAGAGAAAATATTGGAAATGGTACCAACTGGTACAGGGCATTTCAGAATGGAAAAGACAAGAGCAGGTCCATATCCAAGAGTGAACGAAGAAGGACTGATAAATAAGAACAATAAATAATACCGATTATGATTGTGATTGTCTATTAATAAAATATAAGGGTTACTGTATGTGGTAGTTTTCAACCTCTTCAGTTTAACGTTGTGTCAAAAATTGTTGTAGGTAATTTGTTCGCCACCACTTGCTCGCCGCCGTTAACTCGTCACCAATTGCTCAATTACCGATTGCTCGCTTGGGAGGATGTTCGCCAAGGCAGTTGTTCGCATCCATTTGCTCGACAGCGAACTTACTCGCAGTACTAAACTTAATTGCACCAACGCAGAAAAACTAGTTTATATTTTGTTAGGCACCTTCGTTTGTAAAATAATTAAGCACTTCTTCTGCTTCATAATTGAAACATCTACTTTTATTTTCAGATACCATAAGGATAGGTAGGGAAACATAGTGGACTACTGTTTATTAAAATTTTTAGAAGCTTAAAATGGCGATTCTGTATCACTGAAGCAATTTTTACGATGTTTTTAGAAGTTTTTAATTAAAAATAATTTAAGATATATACATAAAACATAAAATTTAGATACGCTTCCCGTTAATTTTATTGAAACAAAAAGAATTACCTTACACGATTTCAAATACAAGAAGTCTGGTAACCCTGCTTTGTTTATAAAAATTGAAATGCAAGATTTGGGAATCACAAACCGCTTATACTAAATACCTGCAGAAAATATTTTATTTTAAGAATAAATTAAGAAACTGTCCGGCGAGCAACGGTGTGGCGAACAAATAATTGTCGAGTATAGAGACCCGTGACGAAACGGTGGCTAGCAAGAGGGAGGACGCCTTAAACAATATAATAAAGCGTTTAATTTACTTTCTTTAGGGTTTAAGCTATTGATTTCAATAGTCAGCGGATTACACAAATGCTGATAATTGGTAGCACCTCCATGATTTTCATGTTTTAATGGGCAATAAGTAGGCTAAATTTATTCCTAACAGAAATCTGTTAGGTTTGTGTAATGTATTTTTAAACGGAAGCTTGTTTTTATAATGTAAACCGAAGAATTTAAAATTTCCTATACCACCACAATTAACATCCATATTTCCTTTCAAGACCGTTGTAGTAAATGCCCTCGTAAAAAAGAATTTCAAATTACCTAATCATAAAATATGGAATTTTTATTGCTAAACATTATGAAATGTTGTTAACTAACAATTCGATTTTATCAGGTAAGTTCAGTGAAGTTGACGGAATATAAACGCATTTTATTAAATTTTAGTGCGGTGTAGCTGCAATTGAAGTATACATTTTTAGAATTTGTTCAGCGAAATTTCAAACACATTAAAATCCAGAGATTTTTGTTTTTTTATGGTAATGGTTCTGTTGTCAATATTACAATTTTCTTTCGGCTTAGACCGCGTCGTTAGTTGGGAACTACACCCAGCATTAGCAGGTAAGGACCGATCTGTAGCTTGTCTGCCTTTACAAGCATTTGCTCAAGAAGTTTGAGCAATATTTGTTCGTAGGCCCTGCCTGCCTAAACAGGGCCGTGTGCTTATATTACTCAAACCTTAGGGCGGACAAGGATTTGATCTTGATGTATTTTGTTTGCCAGGACAATAATACTTAATCGGCTTATGCCTGTTAGCTGTTTGTGAACCCATACAAACTAACGTTTCGCAAGACATTGCAGCTTGCATCTTCAGAGTGAGTAGAACACACCAGTGTTCTATTCACTCTGAAGCTGCAATGCAGTTGGAGAAACCGCGAAAGCTTCAAAGAATGGTTCTGTTACCATTTCCAATAAAAATCGTAAATGTGGTTCATATTTTTGTAATTACTTGTAAAGAAACGACTAATTATACTATATGCCTACTATATACTATATATATATATATATATATA
>JABXWE010033345.1:0-14666 GCA_014611495.1 Limonius californicus
ACGGGACCCTCCAATAGATTCCACTTCCATTGGCCCGCATACATCGGCATGCACTATCTCACAAGTCTTTGTTGTTTTAGAACTGCTTCTACTAAATGGTAATCTATGCTGTTTACCTTCAAGACATGCTTCGCAAAAGAAATTATCTTCATCTTTAAATGAAAATATAGGTTGATTGGACATTTTGCCACTATAATTTCATCTACGAAACATCGGTAATCCTGTATAAAGATATTTCACTAGTAAAACATCCGTCGGTTAGAAATTTTGAAGATAAGTCGTCCATTTGAAAATAACAGATTTCGGTATAAAGCAACATTTTATTACAAACGACCTTTAATTAATAATACTTTCCTGTTAAATGTTTTCGATAACGAAAGCGCGCATCAATTCCGGAAGCGGATGATAGTGTTTCATATCCTTGATAAAACTAGAAGTTCGCATTAAATCCCAACAACAGACGAAAATAAATGAAAAGTAGCTAATCGCCTGAAGTGTACAGACGCTAAAATGCAGATCTTCATCATCATTTTGTTGTTTTCCATTTGTAATGTTCGTGCAGAATTGGAACTACAATCAAATTCAGAGAACGATTGTGCAGCAGGTATGGGAAAGGGAAAGTATTTACGTAATTTGCCGATTTCAATAGGATGTTTCTTAAACTGTTTCAGGCTATTACTGGCGCGAATACACAGGAGAAATACCGAAAGATGCTATACCGGGAGGCTCGGATGTTAATGGAAAAGCAATTTACATCGGACAAGTTTTAGACAGCACATTCCTATTCCCTGGACAAATTTGGGAAGCCGATAAATCAACCATTTATTTCGATAGGGGACATGTGCCGCGTTCAGCTACTGAAAGGATTAAGGTATGATTACAATGTTCTTCATAGTTTGCTATTATTCGATTATTACAGTTATATAATTATAATGAAACTCAAACGCAGGCTTGAAAAAATTTAAGAATTAAAATAAGGAATGTAATTATTACTGAAACGGCCAATACCAACAAAATATCTATATTCTCGATCAAAAATCGAAAACTTATGAAACATTTATACGTATCTACGAGGCTTGTTCAACTGAAACCCATCTTTGATCAACTTAGCTTTGAAATCAAATGCAATAATTAAAATGACGTTTGTTAATGTTAGTAGTGTTTGTAAGCAGCACATTAATAAGTTTCTGGCGTTTGAATTTGATTCTGACTGTTAAAACTTCGATTTTGAAATAGCATTTGTTGTTGAAAATCCGTCCAAGTTTAATCAGCGTGCGGTCTTACAATTTTTATGCGCTGAGGGTGTGCAGCCATTGCAAATTCATACGCGAATGTAAGCAGTGTATGGAAATGGATGTATTGCGTACCCAACTGTGAAGGAATGGTGCCGAAAATTTAAGAATGCAAAAGAGGAACTATGAATCAGCCGCGAGCAGGTGCACGGTGTACTCCATTAACAATATGGCATGTGTGGAAGGCCTTATTAGAGAAAATCGTCGAATTTCAATTAGAGAAAATTCATAAATTGTTGGTGCGAGTGTAGGATCTGCCCATAGTATTGTTCGTAATCTGGGTTACAGCAAAGTTTGTTCGCAATGGATGACGAAACTTGGTGTCATTACTACGAACCATCCAGTAAGTTATCGTCGATGCAGTGGAAACATTCAAGTTCACCACCATCGAAGAAGTTTTAAGCACAAACCTTCTGCAGGCAAGGTGATGTTTTTTTCCGACCGTGAAGGATTCTTATTGATAGAGTTTGAGGAACTTGGACTAAATGTCAATGCAAATCTTCTGTACAATGAAACTTTGAACAAGCTTCATCAAGCAATAAGACGGATGATTCTAGGAAAAAAAATCCTTGGAAAAAAAATCCCAGGAAAAAAAATCCTGGAAAAAAAATCTTCGGAAAAAAATCCTACGGAAAGAAAATCTTCGGAAAAAAAATCCTAGGGAAAAAAAATCCCCGGAAGAAAAATCCTCAAGTGATATTCGGTTAAACGCAGCTTTAAGTTTACAAAAGTACCTACTAAAAGTACTTTTTAGAAAATATGCTTATTTACATTATTTGTATTTTTAGATATATATTCTACTAAAAATTATTTTAAAAAAGTAACTTTGGCGCAATAGTTGTATTATTTTTTATATTTATTTGCATACTTTTTGTTTTGTTTGTACAGGAAGAACTTATTTGAATTCTTCTCTGCTTTTAATCATTGTACTATATTTATGCCCTTGTTATAACAGACATGGCCGTCATTAAGGCCATTAAAGGGGCTTAAACATTATCGGTAAGGCGATAGTAAACTGAAAACTTTTACGCTGAAATGTTAATTATTAAGTACCGATGTTAATCAGGAATAATGGTCTGTATTTGGAAGAGAATAATAAAATATTTTAACTCCTTTTGTTGACGTAGATATCATTTGCAAAAGAGATTAAACTTGGTGCCTAATTACCGTTGTATATATTGGGGAGAAATTGCATTTAATTTTCATTTCTGCTGCATCTCTCAACTACGATTATCGTCAACTACCTACGTGTGAAACTGTGCTTTCTTCGATTATACGAGCGAGTGCGCTATGGAATTTATCAAATTCAATAAGGGAAACGAAAAGCTGTGTTTGAGTGGATACATGTACGTGAAAAAAGCACAACTGTCAAATAGTATTAGCTGGCGTTGTTCAAAAGCCACTTCTTTAAAATGCAGGAGTATTTTGAAGACTACCCTAAGAATGGAAGATCCTGTGGTGGAAGTTAATCATAATCACCCTGCTGATAAGAAAGGTGTAGAAGTGTCTAAGTGTATGGTAGATATGAAAACACGCGTTACTGTTAATGCTAAACCAGCGTCTATATACGCAGAAGGAGTTTCGCAATTACAAGATTCCACCAAGGCCCGCATGCCCCTTGAAGATTCTGCCAAACGAACATTAAGAAATCAGAGAACAAAGACTATGCCCAAGGACCCCGAATCTTTGAATGTTCTAAAAATAGAAGGTATGTACCTATGGTTTATGATTCTATTTCATATCATTAATTGTGATTTAAATTTTCGCTAAATATTATTTGTAACGCCCTTTTTGTTTGTGGACAAATTGGATGTTTTCCTGAAAATAAAAAAAAATAAGTTTTTCTATACCAATGCATTCAGTTTTAAGAGATTTTTGGATTTTTAAAGGCCATTTTAGTTTAATGATTGGAAATATTAATTACTTTGTTAATCTTTATTGTAAACAATAAAATATAATAGTATTATAAAATATAGATCTACTCTAACAAAACACAAAAATTGTAACTAGCATAAAATAAAGTCAGAATAGCACACTAGTAATAATTATTTAAACAAGGATGTTTTGAACATACCGTATCGTCGCCAATGCATTTTATGTAGCCTAATTAAAGTATTTTTTCTAGGAGATTGGACTACAACTGGTAATCCTAACCATAACCGTTTTTTATTGAATGACAATGGTCAGGATACAGAGGAGCGAATTATCATATTTGCAACAGAGGAATCACTTCGTCATCTGGCTGCTGCCACTGCATGGTATATGGATGGTAACTTTTCGTTAGCCCCGCGACAGTTCCAACAATTATATGTAATAAGAGTTCCTGTAAATGGTGTGTTTATAACGTCAATCTACAGTCTACTGGAACGTAAAACACAAGGAACGTATGAAAACCTGCTGAGGACCATAATTGATGAATGCAATGCCAGGCAACTGTATCCGGACCCGCTAACCATCAATATCGATTTTGAACAAGCCGCCATCCATGCTGCCAAAACTGTACTAGGGGACCATATTCGAATACGAGGTTGCTTTTACCATCTAAGCCAGAGCACACACAGAAAGATACAAGGGTTAGGGCTGGAAGCTACATACAGGGAAGAAGAGAACTTCAATCTTTTCTGTGGCATGCTTGATGGTTTGGCCTTCTTACCGACTGCAGACGTGAATGAAGGACTTAGGTATTTACGTACCATAATGCCGCCTGCAGCAGAACCGCTAGTTGACTATTTTGATTCAACATATGTGACAGGAAGTTATCGTCGTGTAGGCAATGCAAATCAAGGGCCTGTTCGACTACGCAACATACCGCCTCTTTTTCCTCCTGCTATATGGAATGTCCACGAAACAACATTAGAAGATGGTGAAAGAACCAACAATCAGTGCGAAGGTTGGAACAACAGATTCTCGAACTTAGTAGGACACGATCATCCAATGGTATGGACTCTTGTTGAAAAAATGCGTTTGGAGGTTGCATCAGATGAAACCAAATTGCGACAACGGGAATTAGGTGCTCGTCTTAATAAGAAAAAACGAGGACGGTATGAAGAAATGCAACTCCGATTAAAAGCACTGTGCCAAGAATATAATAATCAAATTCGTGATATGGAAGACTTTTTAAGAGCGGTTGGGCATACTATTCGGTTTCGCTAAACTGACAATAACTTATGTTTGTTATATCTTAGTTTATAGTGACGTAGGCTACATGTAGATATATTATATTACTTATTTTATGCTATGTATATATAGTTTATACTAATTCAGCCAAGACTGTTTTAAATAAATATGGTACAATATACGTAGTATTAAAACAATTTTGTAATTTACTTTTATTTCTAACTATTTATAGGGTTGCCCAAAAGTGAACAAATGATCAAAGAGTAGGTATATAAGAATGCGAAACATGCGTTTTTTAAATTGCATCAGTTTAAATTTAAATGCACACTTTTACTAGCGGATGAGCACATCAATTACATAACTTACAAATCTGTTGTGCTAGGCGTGTTGTGAATATTGAATTTATAGTTCAACAGTTAATTATCTTCAAATCCACTAATGTATTAACTTTGATTTTTTTAAATACACGTAATAAATCAAATTTCTGAATTTTGAATTTATGATGATATATCGTAATTAGAATTGTGCTAATCAAATTAATAAGATTTTCATAATATTGAACCACCAACAAATGTAAAATCTCGTAAATAGAGGCACATTCTGAGATTTTAGGAATTATAAGAAAATAGCTATCAAAAATACAAGGTGTAAAATAATAAGCATAATACCAATTTATAAAGCAACACGGAATTTATTCAGGATTTTTAATACTCTTGTAAACTTAAAGCTGCGTTTAACCGAATATCTGTTGGGGATTTTTCTTCCGGGGATTTTTTTTCCCTAGGATTTTTTTTCCGAAGATTTTTTTTCCGTGGGATTTTTTTTTCCGAAGATTTTTTTTCCAGGATCTTTTTTCCGGGGATTTTTTTTCCAAGGATTTTTTTTTCCGCCTCCCAAGACGGATACGTCCAGGAAAACTTCTCTGCGTGGGATCATTTTGCTGCAGGGCAATGCTAGGCCTCATGTTGCTAATGTGGTAAAAGAAGCTCTTCAACGAAAGAAATGGAGGGTTTTAGAGCATCCAACCTATAGTCCGGATCTATCGCCTTGCGATTTCCATATTTTTAGACCTCTGAAAAAGGCGTTAAAATGTCGGCGTTTTGAGTCTGACGCAGAAGTACAGGTAGCTGTGGAAGACTTCTTCAATCAGCAGCCACAAGAATTCTATGAGCGGGGTATACGTCGGTTAGTAAAACAATGGGATAGGTGCCTTAACTGTAACGGTCATTATTTGTAATTAAATTGTTGAATACATTAGTTATAAAGCAAAGATGGGTTTCAATTGAACCCACCTCGTACATGGTGGGAGTCCGACTATTAGTTCTAATGCATTTTCAATATCGTTGTTTTAGGTAAGAATGTAACTTTGGATTCGGGATAATTCTGGACAAAGCTTTGAATTTCAGCGTCATTACCAAATTTTGTTTTTACCTATACACGAATTACGAAGACCTAGGATCTAATAGTTATTTAGTATAAACCAATTTCACTTACGATTAAATATTCTCTAGCAATTAATACATAATTAAACTTAAAGCGGTAAATTTAATAAAATATTCGATCGGTACTTAAAAAGAACCCCATTAATTCCACAGATGAAAGACGCGTCAGCAAAACTGACTTTGCATAGTCATATCGTATACCATTATACAGCGTCGTGTCATAATTTGTTATTTAACGTTTTTTTGGGAAAACCCTGAAACAGGTCAATTGTATTTGTTAACACACTTCCTAACATAAAATTTCTGTTCTGTTTTTGTTTCTGCGCTGTGATTATGTGTCATTATTAATTTTTTTAAATGGCAACATCATTTTCCCCCTTATTTTGATACATTTCCTCCTCACCAGTTAAATTATTGCATAAAAAAGTTAGTAACCCCCGTAGTACTATTTTTGAAAACCGTACCTGTAAATATAAAAAAAATTGAAAATTTATTTGAAAATATGACCCAACAGAGATCTGGAATCACGCACACGCGTAATTTCAGCACTCTTGGACCTCCAGACTCACACCCAGGCAGGCTAGAGCCTTCATCAAGAGCCCTACGCCTAAATCGCTAGACTATATTCTGAATCTAAGCATAAGATAAATCAGGAAAATAACGGGCCTCCTTACAGGCCACGGACACCTGAACAGTCATCTCCACACTGTAGGGATTGCGTTAAACAACCAGTGTAGAAAACGTCAAGAGCAATAGGAAACCTCTGAACATGTCCTCTGCAAATGCAAGGCATTAACGGCCTCAAGACACAAACACCTTAGGTCTCCCTTTCTCAGTGACGGCTCGTGAGTTAAGAAAGAGGGTGGGCACAAGAAAAAACTTACCTATTTTTTGTACATAAAATCCATTCTCCTATTTTTCATGCTGGAAAAGACGTCTATGACTTTGTTGTCAAAATCCGGGATAGACTGGACGAACTTCTTTTCTATTGATAGGACCGCCAATGCGTTCAGTCGATCTTTTTGCACACCATTAACTTCCATCATTGAAAAAACGTCACTTTCGTCTTTGAATTCAAACGCGCGATTGCGCGAAAACAGCGCTCCAAAGTTCAAATTCAAACGTTGACTTTAAATGGGGAACAATGTGCTCGGTGCCCCATTCGCCTGGTATATCGCGTATAACGAAGATAACGGATAGGCAACCGAATCTTGCTCTACATAGGTACAAATCAGAGCGTTCCCCGGAACATAGTTTTGAGCGTGTTAGCCGCGCCTTTGGCGCGGAAGGAAAATTTGATACCATCGTTAAAATAATGAAATTAAAACAATGCACTGAATTACATGCGAATTTCTTTCTGTGTTTATCTTGGTGGTTGGGTGGGCACGTGCCCTTGTGCCCTTTAGTACAAGCCGCCACTGCCCTTTCTTGAACCAAGGGACATTCAAGACACGGCTTTGAACGGGATTCTGTCCTTCGCCGAAGCGACGGATCTGTTTAGGGAATGAAGTCTTCTGTAAGCCCTAGGGAGCACAATGGGCCCTGGTGGTCTAAGTGCAGGAGCTTGCTCCGACCCATAGCAATCATTATCATAACCTAACAGAAATATTCAATTTGTCCACAATTAATCAGTTGGCATTGACCAGCACGTGTGTAAATACTTGTATAGCGGGCTAATGTTTTCTCATTTTTAAACGAATCCGACGGATGCAATCGTCTCAATTGTTTGGTCTACTAATATAAACTCGCAATTTTACATTACCCCATAGAAAGAAATCCCGCGGCGGTCAGTTGAACGTACAGGCCACCCAAACGGTCCTTGCCGTTCTTTCTATAGGGTATTGCGAAATCGCGAGTTTACATTAGTAGACCAAATTTAGACGATTTAAATCGTCGGATTCGTTTAGAAGTGGAAAGTGCCCGGAAATTATTGGGCGTCCGATGCAAAGTATTTATATACGTGCTGCTCAATGGCAACTGGTTAAAGTTTTAGTTTTGTAATTTTTTTCATAATGTTCTTATTTTCATTAAAAGTAAGTTTTGAATTGTTTTGAACTTCAAGTGTATTTTTCTCAAACAAATTGTTACGTGGGATACCAATTATTTTATATCACCATTTAACTGTTGAGGAAATCTATCAAAATAAGGAAAATCACAGCGTGACAGCGCTGTATAATGGCATATGATGTGTATATAGCGGTAAGCGAAAAAAAAATCCATTGAAAAAAAATCAACGGGAAAAAAATCCAGAAATAAAAATCCATGGAAAAAGCCATAGGAAAACAATCCACGGAAAAATCCTGATTTTGGAAGTTACTGCTCTGAAAAACACTTCACTTCTTTTCGCTTTATTCTATAAATCAGACTCCTTAAATTGTTAGCTAAGTTATTTTTGTTTTATCTAATGTTAATCTAATATTTACTAGTTGTCTAACCATGAAATGTTATGTTTAAATCTTAAAGTTTGGATTTTATTCCATGTATTTTTATTCCTGGATTTTTCTTCAGTGAATTTTTTTAATGGATTTTTTCCGACAATAGTCTATAGCAAGGTTAGTTTTTGCTGCGTAGCCGGATAGAAAACCCCCGGACAAAAAACCCCGGACATAAAACCCCCGGACAAAAAAACCCCGGACATAAAACCCCCGGACATTAAACCCCCGGACAAAAAACCCCCCGGACAAAAAAAAAACCCCCGGACAAGAAACCCCCACAAAACAGAATCTAGAATAAAAAAGCCGTCGAAAAAACAAGCGCGGATATCTGTTTTATAGGGTATGAATTCAGTGTAATTTTATAACGTGCGTATAAATAAAAACGGATTTGCAGTGGCCTTTGGAATTTGAGGGCTCGTCTTCATTTGGTACACACGATTAACAAATAATGCTGTCAAATCATAGGTTAGGTTAGGATGTGTCAAACGTCAACGCTAGTGTTTGCTTTCATTTATAACGTTTCGACTTTTATAGTTCCAGTAATTAGATAAAAATTAGTAAATACAGTTTAAGTAGTGGCACCACGTGAATTAACATTGGTTTTTTCGCATGGACAAAAAGTATTTATGATAACTGTCATTACCACACAGCGTGTGAACCAAATGAAGACAAGCCCTCAAATTCCAAAGGCCACTGCAAATCCGTTTTTATTTGTACGCACGTTATTTAGTTTAACTCAAATAAATGGCCACAAACAACAAAAACTTAAAATTATCTTTTAATCCTAAAATTAGCTAGTAAGCAGAAGGCATACAAAAATTTACAAATCCTTCTAGAGCAACTGTGCAACGATTTTATTGAGGGGAAACGTGATATTGAAAACTTTTTAAATGCTATTAGTAATAACATTAGATTGTAAAGTAAAGTGATTAAATATTGACAAAAAATCTAGTTTTTGCATTACTAATATTATAAATAATTAATTTTGTGCGGGGTTTTTTGTCCGGTGGGTTTTTTGTCCGGGGGGTTTTATGTCGGGGGGGGTTTTATGTTGGGGGGGTTTTTTATTGGGGGGGTTTTTTGTCTAGGGGTTTTATGTCCGGGGTTTTTCGTCTGGGGGTTTTTTGTCCTGGATTTGTATTCTCCACATACCTTACAACATTATGAATGCCACAACGAATGGCAGGGTTTTACTGTGTTGGGAAATTCAAAACAATGGACTGGATAAAAATCTGCAGCAGGCTGCGGGTTGCACGTCGCTTTTCTAAACACATTAAAATACCTATCGAGCAAATAAACAAAATGAAAGTGTTGAATTTATTAATAATTTTATATTCTCTTATTAACTACAATGAATTTTAATGAAATAGGCGAGCAACAATATGAATATTTTCATTCAAAGTTACTAAAATATTTATAATTTGATTTAAACTAATGCTTGTGCTTTTTAGTATACCCGCAACATGAGGGATGGAGACCTGCGCAAAAAACACCCACTTGTGGATTACACACCACCTTCATACATTACCCTTCTGTTCACAGATTTGGGAATTTTAACACCTTCAGCTGTAAGTGACGAATTAATTAAATTGTATTTATAGTGGCAATACTTATTACTTTGTTATAAATGAATTTTGCGAGTAAGGTGCTGTATAATTTATATAATAAAAATATAATAAAACATTTATTTGCTTCAGTCACACATTCAGGTGCACATACACAGTTAGGATACACAAAATACATAATACATAAGATTAACTATCTTTATTTATTATTTAAGAATGTTTTTATCATTAATATTTAAAAATCATGCAGTAAATATTGCTATGTTAAAAATAAAATATGTTTTTAAATAGTAATGAATATCACTTATTAGAATGACAACAAAATTTCAAAAAACTAAGAATGTTTACTTTCCCGCCATATTTGCAATTTTACAATTCACTTAATAAAATCTAGGCAAAAATCGAAAAACATCTTACTGGTATAAGAAATATGGCATTCGAATAAGCCATGAAGTTGTCTCCACGAATTAATCTCTAATAACATCACAGTATTTTAAAATATGTCTTCTATTATTGACTTCAATATAAAAATCTTACATACACATTCTTACAATACATTTTTGTCGAATACTCATAGAAAAGATACTCTGTATGCCTGGCATAAAGTGTCGACAACAGTGTAAATTTGTTCAAAGTTCGGTCGGTTTTCTGGTTGGTACTCCCAACATCGTAGCATAAGTCGATACATTTCGTCAGGTGTGTTCTCAGGTGCAGGCATCCGATATCCTTTAAAAAGTAAGCTTGCAGTTAATACAATAGAGAAGATTCGGATGTGTACCTGTGTCTATTTTTTCTCGAGCTTTGGAATTACTCATGCCACTGTATGGAGTTCCACCACGTGAGAATATTTCCCAGCAAAGTATTCCATAACTCCATACATCGCATAAAGAAGTATATTTACCTGCAATTAATATTTTTAGCTGGATTATAAAAGTATTGAATTGTAATTTGTAAGCAAGGATTTCAAAACAAAATTCTAGTATTTTAATTCTGCTACATGACTGTTTTAATAAAAATATTGACTATTTTATAACCTTGTAAGGGTATTATCTTTGACAAGTGAAATATTACACTACAATTTCTGGCTAAACTTTATAGAGAGATGGTGGTTTGTGAAAAAATAATCTGTGTAAAGTATGTACTATACTTCATGGTGATAGGAGATTTCAATGCAAAGGTTGGAAACAAAGTCAGGTTCAAATCCATAATAGATGAAAATAGTAAACACTTTGAAACAAATGACAATGGGAAAAAAAGATAAACTTAACAGCAGGCAGAGAATTGAAAATAACAGCATCTTTTTTAAAACAAAAGGAAATCTACAAAGGAGTGTGGATCTCACCATACACGAGGCATATTAACCAGATAGATCACTTAGTAGGAGGATATACATGCAGAATAAATTATAGAAATGAGAATTTACATAGGAATGGATACGGTTTCTGATGATTTCCTAATTAGGGCAGAAGTGAAACAAGAGGTAGTAAGACAAAAGGAGATGGTGAAATAGAAATAAAAAATTGAACACACAGGCATTAAACACAGAAAACATACATGACAAGTATGAGAGTATTATAGAACAAAGACTAGCAGAAAACGAAGCAGTAAAAGAAAAGCTATTGAAAGCAGAAGCAAGAAAGAGAAGAAATGAATGGTTTCAAAAAGAGTGGAAATACGTCCTAGAAGGAAGAAGCAAAGCAAAACTACTAAAATTAAAACAAAATGTTCAAGAAGAAAATGTAAGGAATAATAGCATAGAAAAGAAAAAAGCAAAAAATTATGAAAGAATAAGAAGAGAGAATACCAAATAAAGAAAGCAAAGAGAATATAAGGGAATTATAATAAACAAGACACTAGATGACTAGAGAATAGTTTAAAGAAGTTAGAAACATAAGCAAAGGATACCAAGCTCAATCCTACTTTTTTGGCAATAGAAATGGGAAGCTCACAAGTAACATAAATAAAATAGAATATAATATACATAGAACACTTCAGGGAATTGTTTAAGGAAGAAATGGAGGACTAAGTGAAACAGGATCAATGAAGGGGGAAGGATAGAGGTGGAGGTTCCTATACCAGAAAAACAGAAACTAGAGAAAGCAATATGGATCTTTAAAGACTTAAACAACATACTAGTGACAAAAATTAGAGAAGAATTGAGGAACGTAATAGCAAGGATACAGAAAGAAACGTATGAATACGGACTAGAGATTAGTGAAACAATATCAAAGAAGTAAACAGCAGTGGAAGGTAGAGAACTTAGAAATAAAAGGAAGAGGAGAAAAGACTTATAAGTTTAAAAAGGTCGAAAGCAAAAGCTATCTAGGAGTAAAAATAAGGAACGATGGAATCAACAGTAAAGAAATAGAAAGAAGAATTACAGCAGGTACAAAACGTGCAGCTGATCTAAAACAAATGATCTGTGAAAAAAATACGTCAACAACAGTAAAAGTTAGCGTATAGAAAGACAATAAGACCGGTAGTGACCTACGGTAGTCAAGTTCGGGTGTTAAAGAAGGAAGATAAGCTTAAGTTGGTAGTGTGGAAAAGACGAATACCGAGAAGGATTTTTTGGTGTGTGAAGGAAGTTGAAGTATAGTGAAGCAAAACCAATGAAAAAGTGACGAGAAAATGCAAGGTGATACAGGTCATCAACATTGTCAAACAAAACCGACTGCATTGATTAAGAGATCTGATAAAGATGGAAGAGATTCGAAGGACCAGGAGAAGCTGGATCGAGGAACCAGGCGGCAGAAATAAAAAGAGCCGCCCAGAGAGACAATCGTTCGAGTGCTTTGAGGAAGAATTGAAGAAACTACAAGTGACAAAAGAGAGAACTAGTGGTGGATAGAAGAAAAAGAAGATGGAGAGACATTATCACACAAGCCCACAGTGAAATTGATACAGAATTTTTATTTATAATACAAAATGCAATCCACATAAAAAATTCAACCAAATATAATGCTAAAATAAAACTTTGTTTTCACAAAATTAATTTTTATTATTGTTAACTGAAAAAAGATATTCTTTGGTGCCGATTATGTAAATAATTAAAACCCAATGTTTGAATCTATCTTCAATTATAGCACAAAATATAATGAAAGATCAGATTCTATGCCTTTTAGAGGCAGGTACAATCATGTTTACCAAAATTTAATGCTTCTGGTGCTGTCCACTTAATGGGTATTTGTTTCATTCCATCAGAGACGATGTATTCCTCTTCTTCTCTCGACATTCCAAAGTCCGATATTTTCACAGTATTTGCATAACCTAAACACAAGTATTCATAAGGTTAGCATATTTCTGTGGCTTTGATTATGTTCTAGTAAACAAAAACATTAGTGTTACTTACCTACAAGACAGTTACGGGCCGCCAAATCCCTGTGAATGCAATTCTTCGATTCTAAATACCTCATTCCAGCAGCTGCATCTAAACACATGTTCATCAACTGCCCCTCAGTTAAAATGGATGCATTTTTACGTAAAAATGTTAAGAGTGATCCTCCTAGAATGATTTTGTTTATTAGTATGGTCAGTTAAATTTTTAGTAAGAGTAGGCTAGGCCATGGAAAACATATCAGTGTCTTAGTTTAAGACATACAATTTTATTGATTATCTGTGAATGACCAATGGACCTCACTGTTATGTCTGGGTTGGTAAAAATAAAATTTTCTATATAGGACACACAAAAACCCCAAATTTCATCATCAGAAACCATTGCATAGGTTAAAGTGACCCCATGGTGTGCAACTTTGTCTCTGGAAATATGGGGTCATATTTTTTCAAAGACAATAATATACAGGGTGTATCATTAATATTGCGAAAAAATTCAGGGTGAGATTCCTTGTGTAAAAATAAGAATAACAGTTCATATAAACATGTTTCCAAAAATGCCTCGTTTCCGAGATACAGGGCGTTGAATATTATGCAATTAACAATAGGACAATAATGCCATGTAAACAACAATAGCAACAACTACAATAAGTTATAACAGTTGTTGAAAATGACTACCCCCAACATCAATACAGGCTTCTAATCTGCGACGCATTGATTGGCGAACACGTTCAAAAATTCCGGGTGTGTGACGAATTGTTTGACAAGCTGCTATTATACGATTTCTTAATTCCTCGAGCGTTTCAATCGGGTTCGTATAAACCAAATGTTTAAGGTGACCCCAGAGGAAAAAATCCAATGGATTTAAGTCCGGAGATCGCGCAGGCCAGGGTTGTATGCCTCCTCGACCTATCCAACGGTTTGGGTACACAGTGTTCAAATATTCTCGAGCAACTAAACTGAAATGAGGCGGAGCTCCATCGTGCATGAAATACATTTGTAATCTTAATGGCAGTAGG
The DNA here is from genome assembly GCA_014611495.1 of Limonius californicus. Taxonomy (NCBI): domain Eukaryota; kingdom Metazoa; phylum Arthropoda; class Insecta; order Coleoptera; family Elateridae; genus Limonius; species Limonius californicus. Next base: position 14,204 of record JABXWE010033345.1, read on the forward strand.
ACGTCTTCCAATAGCATCGGCAGCTCCTCTTCAAGAAAATGGCGATAAATTGCTCCAGTTAACCTCACTGGTAAAAAGAATGGACCTATCAAGTGGTCTCCGACAATTCCGATCCATACATTCACTGAAAACTGATGTTGATGGCGGCCTGCTCTTATTGCATGTGGGTTCTCATCAGCCCATTGGTGATTGTTGTGGAAATTCATTATGGCTTCTCTGGAAAAATTTGCCTCATCAGTGAACAGTATTTCTGCAACGAACTGTGGATTTTCAGCAATTTTTTGTTGCATCCATCGACAAAAAGTTACTCTTGGAAGAAAATCAGTTGGTAAAAGTGCCTGCACTCGTTGAATGTGATAGGGGTATAAAAGTTGATTCTTCAGTATCCGGAAAATTGTCATATGACTGACATTTACATTTGCAGCAATCTTCCTGGTACTTGTAGTAGGATTTTCGTCAATTT
>JABXWE010033346.1:0-22180 GCA_014611495.1 Limonius californicus
TGCTTCATTAAACGAAATCCTAAAGGACAAATTCTTATGTGCCATGAAACCAGGACCTATTCGAGACAGGTTAGCAGAAGAAACCAAAGCTACAACATTAGTCAAATTAGATGAATTAGCAACGAGCAAAGAATTGAGCCAAGGTCGACAGTTAAATAGTCAGGTGAACTATTTAAAAGGAACTGCAAATGCGTATCATCGTAACAATAAACCACACAACTCCCAACGACCTGCCGATAAGGGTAATACCATAGGAAAATGGCTATGTAATGCTTGCGGTAAGGAACATACGGGTTTACAAAAGTGTCAGTACTCTACGTATAAATGTAATCTTTGTAATAAGGTAGGACATTTAGCCAAAATATGTAAAATGCATGATAAATTTAACCTTAATAAAAGAAACATTAAAGATACGAAAATTGTTGAAATAAACTCAATAGATTTTGAGAATGAGGACCCTGTTTATGTAGATGTAATGTTAAATAATACTAAAATAGCTATGCAATTAGACACGGGTGCCGGTGTTTCAATCGTTACAAATAAAATGTATAACAAATTTTTGTATAACTGTAAATTAAATAAGAATAACGTTTTATTAAGAAGTTATACTGGGAATTTAATAACTCCTCTTGGGTTTGTAGTTATTAAGTTACAATTTCAAAATAAAATTTGTAATAATTTCATTGTGTATGTAGTTCCGGATGAAAAGGCTAATGCAAATTTATTGGGTAGGGATTTTTTATGTAGATTTAAATTGAAAATGATTTGTGACGAGGACACTGTAGATGTTAACAGGTTAAGCGAAAATAGTGTTAAGGAAAAAGCAATTTGCAACTACAGGGGACTTTTCGAAAACCGAATCGGTTGTTTTCAGTTTAAAACTTTTCAAATTCTTCTTAAAACCAATGTTATACCAATTTTCTTAAAACCTAGGACTGTACCTTTTGCTTTGCGTCCTAAAGTAGAAGCAGAATTGGAGAGACTAGAAAAACAAGGAATAATTTCCCAAATAGAAACCAGCGATTGGGGAACTCCCATTGTTCCGATTCTAAAGTATGACGGGTCATTAAGAATCTGTGGGGATTATAAAGTAACTGTTAATAAACATCTTGAGGAAGTAAAATATCCACTTCCTAAAATAGAGGAAATATTTGTGAAATTAAGTAACGGTGAGTCTTTCACAACATTAGACCTCAGTAATGCGTATTACCAACTGCCTTTAGATAATGATTCAGCTAAATTGTTGGCCTGGAATACACATAAGGGTCTGTATAAGGTAAATAGAATACCGTATGGAATTACACCAGCGCCTGCAATATTCCAGAAAATGTTAGAACAATTATTGTCCGGTCTAGAGGGAGTAGCCAATTTCCTAGACGACATAATCATTACTGGAAAAAACAGAGCAGATCATGAAAGAAATTTAATGATTGTACTTAATCGCTTACAAGGTGCAGGTTTAACCCTAAAAATGTCAAAGTGTAAATTTTTCCAAGAAGAGGTAATTTATTTGGGACACACCATAACTAGAGAGGGGTTGAAGAAAAATCAGGATAAGGTAAAAGCTATTATGGATGCGCCACGTCCTACTAACCTTAAACAAATTAGAAGTTTTTCGGGTTTAGTTAATTATTTCGGCAAATTTGTTCCAAAACTATCGAGTATTATGAAACCTATTTACCAATTGCTAAAGAAAAATGTTAAAATGGTATGGACGGCAGAACATGATAAAGCTTTTCAAGAAATAAAGGAAGTAATTTCGTCAAATGAAGTACTGGTACATTTCGACCCAAAATTACCGATTATTTTTACAACTGATGCTTCGGACTCAGGTTTGGCTGCAGTGTTATCGCACGAAATGGGAAATAAATTAATAAGGCCAATTGCATTCATTTCAAGAACCTTGTTACCGGCAGAAAATAATTACTCCGCTATCGACAAAGAAGCTGCTGCAATTTATTAGTCAGTAAAAAAGTTTGCCCAATATTTGACAGGTATGAAATTTACAATTAAAACGGATCACAAGCCATTGATTTCACTGTTTGGCGAAAACAAAGGTATTCCGCAAATGGCTTCTGCAAGAATGCAAAGATGGGCTACTTATTTAAGTGGATTTTCATATAAGATAGAACGTATCAAAGGTGTGGATAATTCAATTGCAGATATGCTGTCTAGACATCCAATTAAAACCGACGCACGTGTTAGTATTAGGCCATGAAAAACTATGTTCTTCATACCTAAATAATATCGTGAAAGAAGGATTACCGGAGGTTATTACTGTTAAAACCATTCAGGTAGAAACCAGGAAAGATCCTATCTTATCTAAAGTGTTAAGATATGTTCAGTTTGGTTGGCCAGAAAAAGTAGAACAAGAACTGCAAAACTTCGCAATTAGGAAATTGGAAATTACAACAGAGCAAAACTGTTTATTGTGGAGCCATAGAGTAATCGTACCTAGGAAGCCAAGAAATAAAATTTTGTTAGAGCTACATAGCTCACACATGGGGATAGTCAAAATGAAGTCTATTGCTCGTTCCTATTTTTGGTGGCCAGACATGGACAAAAATATAGAAGACGAGGCAAAAACTTGCAAGGCCTGCAATTTGACATCACAAGATCCAAAATTAAGTCCAGCCATATCTTGGTACAGACCAACAGGTCCGTGGGTTAGAATTCATATCGATTTTCTGGAGCATAATAAAACATATTACTTAGTAGTAATATACGCTTTTAGCAAATGGCCAGAAATTTTTCAAATGAACAACATTACGTCGGAACTAACTATCAAGAAACTCAGAGAAACTTTCGCAAGATGGAGATTGCCTAAAATTGTTGTATCAGACGATGGTCCACAGTTGGTATCTGAGAAGTTCAATAATTTTTGGAAGGAAAATGATATTAAGCATATCACATCGTCCCCACACCATCCTGCAACGAATGGACAAGCCGAAAATGCAGTTAAATCTTTTAAGAAAGGACTTAAAGCTTCCTTAATGGAGAACAAAACTGCGGATTTAGACATAATATTGGCCCAATATTTGCTGCATTACAGAAATTCCAAACATTGTACAACTGGAGAGAGTCCAGCCTTGCTTATGTTGGGAAGAAAAACTAGGACACTATTCGACTTATTGATTCCCGATGCAGATTCTAAAATAATGCAGTCCAACGAAAATTTTAGAAGTGGAAGAGTAGAGGAATTCGGGGAAGGAGAAAGAGTAATAGTGCGCGATTATAAGAACCCGAACAAAAAAGCTTGGGTGGAAGCAACAATAATAAAACCTTTGGGTAAAAAGAATTACGACTGTAAATTAGATGATGGAAGAAATTGGAGAAGGCATTTGGACCAAATTAAAGGAAACCCACCAAGAAGCGAAAACAAATACAACATGGTGATGGCTCCTCCAACGACCCCTGAACCTTCTTGCACAATTCCAAAAATTATTGTTAAAACAAACTGCGAAGAGGCTCTCGCCAGTGAATCTCTTTTAAATCAGTCGGAGGATATAGAATCGCAAATAAATGAATCTTTTGTGGTGGAACCCCCTGTAGTGGTAAATGATAATACTGTACCAGAACCTAATATAGTTTCTAGTTGTAGCAGTAGACCTAAGCGTAATGTAGGCAAACCTCAGCGATATAGAGACTGTGCTTTGTAATCTTAAAAAGGGGGAAGTGTTATGTTGTTGGCAACAGAAGTTACTAGGTTTGGGGTTTTGTTTACGACAAGATGGCTGACGGGTAATTCTGATGTCAATGTTCTTGAAATTGCTTATTTGTGTTAAAATAAAAACTATATAATAAAACTGAGTTGTGTTTGTTATATGAGTGCGGCTACGACACTACAACAAACTTACACAGTTTTGTTTTCTGTTTATCCATAATAAAATATTTCCAAATAATTTAAAAAAGAAGCCGGTTACTGACTTCCTGTCATTTACGTCTCCGCCCCAATCGGCATCAACAAAACAAATTAATTCAAAACTTTTTACTTCTCTTTTGAATTCCAAACCCAGGTTTTTTGCACCGTTTAAATATTTTAAAATTCTTTTTAAGTACTTCCACGTTTCATCTGACGCCTTATCTTGATATCTATATACTAAAGAAATTTAATGCAAAACAAATATCAGGCCTACTGCCTAACATTAAATACATTAAGCAACCTATCAGCTCTCGGAATGCTTTGCTAGTTAATCCTTTGACATCACTACAAATTTCAATTTTTAGTTTTGTTTCAATCGGTATTGCAGAAGTCATACAATCCTCAACTCTAAATTTTTTCAATAAGCTTTTAATATATTCTGACTGTGTTACTTTTAAAATCCCTTCTTCTCTCCTATAATCTATTTCTAATCCAAGAAAATGCTTTAGAACTCCTTTATCTTTCATCTTAAAATTTTCCATTAAATTTTCTTTTACCCTTTTTATAGTTTCCAAATCAGGGCCTGTCAGAATAATATCATCAACATAAATTAACAAATAAACCATTTGAGAGTTGTTTTCTTTCATGAAATACAAATAATAATCACTTTCAGATCTCTTAAATCCTATACTTAATAAGTAAGAATTAATTTTTCATTCCAACGTTTGCTGGATTGTTTGAGTCCATACAAAGATTTATTTAACTTAAAGACTTTTCCTGGTTCACACTTTACACCATCAGGCGCATAAATATACACTTTTTCACTTACTGTTCCATTTAAAAAGGCTGATTTTACATTTAATTGTAAAAAATAATATTTAAACTGGTTTCCCGTGATTAACAATAATCTGATAGTTGCCATTTTGGCTACAGGTGAATATATATTTTCGTAATCTACATCCTTTTCTTGAAAAAACCCCTTACCACTAATCTAGCCTTATACTTATCAGCCTCTTTACTTTCTAAATTTTTAAATGCAAATACCCACTTAGTATCTAATATCTTTTCATTTTCGGGTTTATTTACTTTTTCCCAAGTTTTATTCTCGTTAATTGACTCTAATTCTCTATTTACTGCATCTTTCCAACATTTTTTATCTGCTCGAGTTTCCAATTCAATAAAATGTTTAGGTACATTTTCAACAAAACATGTGGCATCAAATGCCATATACAATTCATAATCATCGTACCTTGCAGGTAATTTAACATTTCGTTTATTTTCTCTTACTACATTTGAACCTGAATCTTCATTCTTGCTTTCCTTCTCAAACTGTGCTACATTCTCTAAATTTTCCGATTCATTTTTACTTAAGCTTTCATCTCGGTCACTATCGTCATTTATACCTATCACTTTCTTTCTAAAATGAAAACTATTTTCGTCAAATTTGACATCCCTTGATATAATTATTTTCTCTTTCTGAATACTCCATAACCTATAGCCGGTTGGAGCGTAACCTACCATGACACATTTTTCAGTTTTAGAGTCAAACTTATCTCGAAATTGTTTATGAATAAGACTATATGCCATACTTCCAAATATTTTTAAATTACTTACGTTAGGTTTTTTGTTATACCAAACCTCAGCTGGTGTAACACCATTTAAATTTGCTGTTGTACCACGATTCATTAAATAATTTACCGTCAAAATAGCTTCGCCCCAAAATTTCTTAGGCATTTCTGTATCCTCTAACATTCCTCTACTTCTTTCTACCAAACTCCTATTCTTTCTTTCTGTTCTGCTGGGGTGTGTACGGTACTGTGCAGTCTATAACTATTCCTTTCTCTCTACATAACCTAATAATTTCCTTTGAGACATACTCCCCTCCATTATCACATCTTAACTTTGAAATCTTGTTACTAAATTTTGACTCAACCATATTTACAAATTCGGTAAATTTTTCAAAAACCTCGCTTTTATTATTTAGTAAATATACTACAGTAAAGTTAGAAAAATCGTCAATGAATGTTATGAAATATTTATTTCCATCTATTGAATTAGGGGTAATCGGACCACATAAATCTGTACGAATAATTTCTAGTACTCTTTTACTTTTTGTTCTCGTTCCAAAAGGTATCCTACTCATTTTTCCTTTCACACACGGCTCACCAAAATCTACTTCCTGTATTTTCAAATTTTTATCTATACCTGTTACCATACTTGTTTTTATTATCTGTTTTAAACCTGAAAAACCTATGTGACCGTACCGTTTGTGCCATTTCATGAATTCGTTATCATTTGTTTCTACATTTAAACACTCTGAAAAGGCAAGCTCGGATGAGATTTCATAGAGATTATTTCTTTTTCCAATACCTACTACTGTATTATTTTGATCTAATAATTTCACTAACCCTTCTTCAAATAATACCTTTACATTAAATGTTTCTAATTTTTTAACCGATAACAGATTTTTCCTTAAGTTAGGGACATAGAAAACATTTTTAATACTACATTTAATTTTTTCATTATTTACTATGTTAAACACTTCAATATTTCCGACTCCCATGGCTAACAAATAGCTTGTGTCTTTTGCCACTGCTATTTTTATGGGTCCCTTTAACATTAATAAATTTGTAAAATATTGCCTTTCGTCAACCATATGATCGGTGCACCCTGAATCTACATAGAACTTCAAAATACTTTCATCAAAACCCTCTTGGTTATCTTCGTTTCTATCTCCCATAAAACATACACTCCTGTCAGTTTTAACTTCACCTTGATTTTCATCATTATTAGCACCAGCGTTACCTTGATTTCTTCTTTCGGTATGATTACTTCCATAACTATTAAATCTACCCCTACCTCGATATCTTCCTCTGTAGTTTCCACCTCTAAATCTGCCTCTAATCCTCCACGAAAACCTCCTCTGTCCTGACTTGAACCTTGACCTTGATTGTTTGCGGGACAGTTTCTTTTGAAGTGCCCTGACTGTCCACACCTGAAGCAGGAGCCTTGTGTTGTAAAAGCTGTCGGAGTTACACTACTAGCACTATTTTTATTTGGACTACTTAACTGTCTTTTGTCATTTTCATCTAATAACTTTTTCTTTGCGGTCTCAAAAGTTACATCCGGTATGTTTTCGATTACTGTAGCTATGGTTTCAAATGAACTTGGCAGGCTAAGCAACAAACTACATGTTAAATCTTCATCTTTCATTTCAATATTTGCTGCTCTTAAATGACGTGCTATATTTTCGAAATCTTCATCACTATGCAATAGAGAATCCCTGTTTTATAAGAGAGACTACGTCTCAAGCTCGATATTCTTTGAACGTAAGGACTAGCCTTTTAGATAATGCGCTTTTTATTTAGATGGGCCTGGATATCCTATATTCTCCTCAAAACACTTTTTTTTAGGTTTGAAACCAAGCTGGTTAGGTTTGTGACTAATGTACATACTTAATAGTAGCATATTGCATGCATTCCATAGGTATGGGCATATGCAGTGCAGGATTTACAGATGAGCTGTGCAATCGCCAATGTGATACCGGTTGATTTGGGCATAACTGTCAACAGGTTTGTCAGTGTGATGACGACAATGCAGTCACGGGTCGGTGCACCTGTAACATATTTGAACCCTCCTCGTATATTGTGTTGCCTAGAACACAAACAATTAGAAACATTAAACCATCAATTGTATTTCATCCAGCAGGTTCCAAAGTAAACTGCATATTTTTTCAACAAAATCAAAAGATAATCTACCATTATGTTTACTTGTAGATGGATGCCCTTCATCATTTTTTACCTCCTCCTATAGCAGATCGCTTACTCCTTGAGCATATTCGAGCAAACGAGAAATAACATTTATATCTCTTGCTATGACAGGCATTCGATAATGATCCCTATGAATTTTGTCAACATGACCCATAAAAGATGCTAGATCGGACACTTCATGTTCTTTCAGATCTAAAAATAATGATTGAGTGTGTTTACGTAGCTTCGTGCCCCTTAAAAGTGCAGGTTGATTAGCACCACATTTTTCTGAATACAAACGCATTAATGTGCATGCACATAGGTATCGATGTCGGTATAAACCGGGAAGATTAAATGCAAAAGGGTTATCTTCTGGAACACCAGCTTGTTCTCTTAAGTGAATAACTTTTTCTAAACACTTTTAATTCTGTATGCAGTAACACTGGCACTCCTCTTGCCAGTTTACCCCTAATTACAAAACGAACGTACTGTTTAGTTGATTCTCGGCCTTCTTCTGGCAGGCTTTCGTACAGTGCAGGATGGGTTTGCTTGTCAATAGCTTAAAAACTTAGACAATCGGAAATTTGAATTCTTTCAATTTCACCAGCTCTCCGACGATTGAAAACTTGGACAGATGATCATGTAAAGCTGGCTAAGTCTTTCTAATTCTATTTGAGACATTTTTTTCTATTTTTGTATAGGTAAGTGTTTAATTTCTTGATATGTTCCATAGTTGGCAAATGTGTATTTTTGTGTCTCTTGACCTCTAATTGGTTTTCAAAAAGTTTTATTGATGGCAGTACCGCATCCTTCCTTATACTGCTTGTAAAATTTTTTAACTAATTTAAGGCCTTTCTCATTTTCGCATTTAATACATTCTGATGTCCATAGTATGACGGTGGATTTACAGAGGTTTGGTAATGCTACAGCTGTAGATGGTGCTCTAAATCGTATCAGTTTTTCACCATACCCAGCTATCTCTTTAATGGCCGTTATTATATTATCATAACGTTGGGGCACCAATATGTTCTGAAATTCCTGGATTTCAGGGATCGACGTTTTCATCGTTGTAGCAATTTTCCCGCAAACCGGATACGTGTTCGAATCATAGCATGATGCTGTAATTGAGGATATTTAGCGCAAAGTTTATTACCATAAGCAATTATAAGGTCGTCATATCGAACTATTCTAGAAACAATGTCGTCTCAAAACACTGGAAAAATGTTCTTTAAAAGGCTACAAGTATTGTTATGCACCTGCCCATGAACCCTCCTACATAATATCATTGTATTATAAACAGACCGATTTGTACTAGGACAGCAAACACGATAATGCTGTCTAAATACGGGTTTAGTGTAAAATCCCTTACATTCTGGGCATACTGTAAAATGCAGTGGCGGCTTGTACTAAAGGGCATAAGGGCACGTGCCCACCAAACAACCAAGATAAACACAGAAAGGAATTCGCATGTAATTCAGTACATTATTTTGATTTCATTATTTTAACTATGGTATCAAATTTTCCTTCCGCACCACAGGCGCGGCTAACGACGCTCAAAACTATTTTCCGGGGAACGCTCTGATTGGTACCTATGTAGAGCGAGATTCGGTTGCCTATCGGTTATCTTCGCTATACGCGATATACCAGGCGAATAGGGCACCGAGCACATTATTCCCTATTTGCAGTCAACGTTTGAATTTGGACTTTGGAGCGCTGTTTTCGCGCAATCGCGCGTTTTAATTCAAAGACGAAAGTGACGCTTTTTCAATGACGGAAGTTAATTGTGTGCAAAAAGATCGACTGAACGCATTGGCGGTCCTATCAATAGAAAAGAAGTTCGTCCAGTCTATCCCGGATTTTGACAACAAAGTCATAGACGTCTTTTCCAGCATGAAAAATAGGAGAATGGATTTTATGTACAAAAAATAGGTAAGTTTTTTCTTGTGCCCAACCTCTTTCTTAACTCACGAGCCGCCACTGGTAAAATGAGATGGCTTTCTATGTTTCTGCATTTGTGGTCGTCTGCAAACTATAAGACTCCCATCATTATATGAGGCATTAGTGTTGAAAATGAAATTTCCTCCTTTTCGTATAGTATCTAATATTTTCTTTCTCTTTGAATTACCTGTAAAATAAATACCGGCCGATTTTAAATTACATGATTTAGCACATACTAAAGAGTGGTGGAGACACACCTAAAGCATAAGGATATATTGGAGCTCGAAACCCACATCTTGTTCACCAGCGGGAGCGACAAGAGAACATACGGTGTTTGTTTTTTAATAAACAAAAACCAAAAAAATTTAATTAAGGACTTTACACCGATTTCAGACAGAATGTGTTACATTAAAATAAAAGGAAAAATCAAAGATGTAACAATCATCATCATAAACGCGCATGCCCCAACCGAAGTAAGAATGCACGAAGAGAAGGAAGAGTTTTATGAAAAGCTAGAGGAGACGTATGACAAACTACGAAGAAGGGAAATAAAAATGATGATGAGAGATATGAACGCCAAGCTGGGAAGGGCAGAAATATACAAAAAAAATACAGGAGGAGAAAGTAAGCTTAAGGAATCAAACGATAACGGAATCAGACTAATTATGCTTGCCATAGAAAATAGCATGAAAATAGTAAGCACAGCCCTCAGAAGGAAATAAATATACAAAGCAACGTGGATGGGTCTCGGAAACATATACACGAATCAAACAGATCATGTCCTAATACAGGAACAATATTCACACCTGATAACAAACGTAAGAACGTACAGAGGGGCGGGCATCAACTCTGACCACTTCCTAGTCGGAGTAAGCATGAAAAAAGAAGCAAAACATAGAGCAAAAGTGAAAAAGGAATAAACAAAAAATATGACATACAAAAATTACAAAATGAAGAAATAGTGGAAAAATACAAAAACGGGATAAAAGAAAAATGCGAGGAGCCAAGCGAAACACAACCACATACAATAGAACAGAAATGGAAACAGGTAGAAGACATAATTAGAGCAGCAACAACCGAGAGCATTCCAAAACGAAGAAAGAACAAAGGAAAACGTGGTTAAATGAGGAATGTAAAGAAGAAATAAACAAAAGAAAAGAACCGAAATTAAAAATGCTACAAGCTCAAACGGAAGAAGACAAATTGGCGTACCACCGAGCATACCAAGAACACAGAAGGCAAGCAAAACGAACATGTTGAAACGCGAAAAGGGCGGGTAAGGAGAATCAGCTAAAAATAATATTAGACAACTTTAAAAACAACGAAATTAGGAAGGCACACAAGAACATAAGAGAGGAAAAAGGAGAACTTCAAACGAGCCCGGTATTTTACAAACACAAAGAAGGAAACCTCATAGGAAATGAAGAAGAACAACTAAAAATATGGAGCCAGCACTTTTCTGAAATACTAAACCAAACGCAGGAAGAAAGAGATAATGGAGCAGAAGAGGTAATAACAAGCAGAAGTACGGAAGAATCCGAAGAGAGTACTCCACCATCAATAAAAGAAGTAGAAGAAGTAATCCAAGCTATGAGAAATGGCAAGGGCCCTGGACACAATCACATAACAGCCGAAAATATAAAAAAAAGGGAGCTAACACAAAAGATACACAGTATAATCAAGGAAGTATGGCAAGAGGAACAAATGCCGTCGGAGTGGAATAAAGCCCTAATTCTCCCAATCTTTAAGAAAGGAGATAGGTCGATATGCAGCAACTACAGGGACATCGCTCTACTAGATACGGTATATATAAAGTAATATCGACAATTATAAAACGAAGACTCGAACCTTACGTAGAAAAGGAGCTGGGTGAGTATCAGGAAGGCTTTAGGAAAGGTAGAAGTACCACGGACCAAATATTCCTATTAAAGCAAATAACACAAAGTTGTTACGAACACAAAATTCCACTACTCATCCTATTCATAGATTTCAAGACGGCGTATGACAGCATAAATAGAAACACACTATATAAAGCTATGACAGACTTGGAGATACCAAAGAAATTAATAAATCTAGTCAGGATGACTATGAAAGCGACTAACAACCAAGTAAAAGCGAAGAACAGCCTATCGGAAGAGTTCGACGTAAAATCGGGACTAAGACAGGGCGACCCACTCTCGTCACTGCTATTCAATCTAGCCCTAGAGAAAATCATCTGAGAAGCAAAAATAAAACGAGAAGGTAGGTACCATATTCACAAATTCGCACCAATGCATTGCGTATGCCGATGACGTAGCCCTCCTAACAAGAAGTGAAAAACATCTAAAACAAATTACTATAAGACTAATACAAGCAACAAAAGAATACGCCCTCGTGATAAATCAAGGGAAAACAAAAATTATGAAAATAGACGTAACACAAGAAGACCAAGAATAGCCAGATCGAAGAATCCAAACAAACCAGGGAGAAGAGCTAAAATTTAATAATGTGAAAGAATTTGTATACTTATGTGTTTTATTAAATAATAAGTGCCAAGAATCCACAGAGATAGAAAGAAGAATGGCGAGGAGCAACAAATGTGTAGGTGCCTTGACTAATTTATTAAAATCAAAAAACATCTCTCTAAAATATAAAGTACGGATATATAGCACAGTAATAAAACCCTAATATGCTTTACGGGAGTGAAACATGGGTCCTAAAGTAAAGTCAACAATATAAAATAGAAGTGTGGGAGAGGAATACTAGGTGGTAAAAAGACGGAAGAGGGATGGGAAAGAAGGACAAATGCTGAACTGTACGAAATATATAAAGAAACGCCAATTACAGAAAACGTAAAAATACGCAGATTACAATGGTTGGGACATTTAAAAAGGATGGGAAATACGAGGGTGGTAAAAAATATCGCATGGAAGAAGGCCGAGGGAGTGAAGAAACGAGGTAGGCCGAGGAAGACATGGGAAGAGGCAATAATGGAAGATCTAAGGGAAAAGGAAATAAAAGATTGCAAACAGAAAGTTATGAACCGAAAGGAATGGGAAAAGATCCTAAATAAACGCTAAGGGCCTAAAGGTTTAAGAGTGGTAGCCATATAAAAATAAATTAATTATTTATATTTTAAAATATATTGTTTTTCTTTATCTTTCATTTGACTTTCCTTCTCAAAATGAAGTAAAAAATATAGCTATTGAATAAAAATATGGTTTATGAGTATAGAATATAATAATATATTAGAAATAAGTATACCTTTTGGCAATGCCATACACTGTTTTACTACAATCTCTTTTTTATGCATTGATTCGAGATGAAGTGGAAGTCTGCAGACCAGGTTTCTACAGTATAAGCAAAACTTTTTGTTTAATTCATTGCTCTCTGATGTTGCTACATCTTGATTCAGAGATTTTGTAGAACATTTTTGTGGTTCTTGAGTATACCGGTAGCTATGTCAAACTGAAGTGGTGCAGAATTTAGTACTAAACCCGCATTTACTTTACCTTCAAATTCTTCATTGCTTGGGATGCATTTAAGATCTGCATCGCTGTCATAAAATTCACTGCTTGTTGAAAGTACATTATCAACTGTATGCTCCGCTGAAAATTTTTCATTTATTGTTTCAACTAGCTCCATAATTTCTTCACTCACTATATTTCATCGGTTTGTATGTTTATTGCATCAGTTGCGTTATCGATTTATTTACTCTTTATTTCATCAGTATGTACATGTTTCAACTGGTGTTGATACTGCTTCTAAAATCTTTACTTCATCGAACTGTGTCAACTGGTTTTGCTTTATAGTCACAAATTTGTTCATTCTGTGCCTTATCTCCTTCTTTTGCTTCTTCATTTATTACTTTATTACTCTGTACTACATTTATTTTTTCAACATCGGATTCTCTTTCACTTGTTAATTCCAGAGTTCGTTTATTTACTCATTACTGTATCAATCGTTTTCGTTAGATCTTTTTTAAATTCGGGGGTTTTGAGTATACATATATACCGTAGCTGGTAGTACATGTTTCCCAGCAAGTTAATTTAATTGTTTTTAATACCCTATAGAAAAAGCATCTACATCAAGCTACTTTACAAAAAGTTAAAAAAAAAATATAAATAAAAGGGACCTAGTTTTCATCACACTCAGTTTATAACAACAGAAATGTTAAGTGTTACTTATGGAGTTATTTAGTATGATTACTAATGAGGTTTTAATACATATTTTGGAAGTAAATTGTTAGATAGGTAATGCCAGGGACGCCGGTGGAGCAAAGCGAATGCGCGCTGTCACTGGAGGTCACAGTGAAATGCGGCCGACCGGCCGCTTGTTCGAATCCCATTTCAGTTAGTTAAGTTCAGGGTGCATGTTGCATGAATGCCTTGCATTTCTTTCACCATATGTATGAGAATGTACTCTGATACGATTATGTACCACATTTTGTTGGCCGTTCACAATTTCGTCTGCAGATGTCACCAAATGTAAATGTGGTACGAATATGAACCATGAGCTTTACCACGATGCGTTTGGATCATAAGGTCGACGTTTAACGATACTTTAATGAGTATAATGGATAGGTGTTCCATAATGACATGTGGTATACGTACATGGTAGAAAGCTACTTCTACCATGGTACCATAGAAATAGGAGTGTTATTTCTATGCATGGTACACATATGCACCATCGCACGTTAAAGGGTCAAAAATATTTTTTTTTATTGGTACCCCATTTTGCTTATTTAAAGTACGCTTCAGAGTGTTTATTCTTTTTTATAAGCGTCTTCCGATTTTTGCGGTATTAACCGCGATTCTGCTTTTCTATTTAAGTAATCAATGTTAGAACTCATTTTAAAGCAATATACAACCAGCAACAACTGTAGTGACAACAATTAATCCTATGTGACAGATTGCAAATTAATTTTTGATTTTCTCATTTCCGTTTTTTGTAGTAATAATACCAGTATTTATAATTTCAAAGTGTACCAATAAAAAAAAATAGCGTAAAGTATTCGTGGATAACGGGTCTTTAAAACACTTGCTTTATTTCGAGCACTCCGGCTGCGTCGTCTTGCTCGAAAAATCGCGCGTGTTAAGGCTGATCCTCCCGGCCAAAATTGGTTATTTTTTCATTTTTTGGCTGTAATTAATTTTTTTTATGATATGTATCATACATCAAATTACGCGTATTTTTAATATCTACCCCGTAATCTCTTTATTTTTATTGTTTTTACATTATTTGGTATCTAGATCTAAAGATAGCCCTTTGATTTTTTGGATTAACATTAATAATACTATTCCATAGCCCGCTGAATCTAAAACAAGACGAAGAAAAAATTATTTATTTAAATAAAAGCAAGAACGTAGAGGACGATGTATCTTCATGCCTGCGATACTTTTAGAAAAGAAAATGAGCAGACATGTGTAAAATGATGTACTTGATATAAATCAATAATAACCAGTTTAAAAAAATGTTGTATTGTTTAAATAATCATGTTATTTTTGTATATTTCGCACATTTAGTTCTCCAACTTGGCCGCAAGAGGCGCATATCCTAAAAGGGTGCCCAGTACACAGTTGTTCAGGTATAGAAACTTTCAGTGGCATACAGTCGATGTCAACCCAACTTTATTACGGTGATGGGTAGATAATCGTTTTATTACCCGGCCATAATGGAACATTTTATGTATTGAAAAACCAAAAGTGTCTTTGAATTCAAAAAGTTGCAAACTAACAAATAGAAGAAAATTATAATTAGTCTTACTGGCAATATCTATGCAATTGTTATGTATCTTAAAAAACATGTATATACCGTATGTCTCCGAATACAGCTTACAAGAGGAACAAAAACTTATTTTTGATTTTACGAGAAAATGAAAAAATAGAAAGTTTTCCTTGATTTGGAATACATATGTACCTATTTCTGTTATTAAAACTATTTACGTTATTCTTTTTTTTAATCGAATTTTTTGGTATCACTATTTTCGTTCGTCTAGTACTTTTTAACAGTCTGTTTTAGTTGGCTTTGAAATGTCAACAAATTTATGTTTTCGAATTTATTTTAGTAGAGGAAAAAAATGTTTATCTTTCTTTTACAAAAAAATTCTATATTCAAAATTAATATATTACTACAAATGGTCTTAGAAACAACAACAAAAAATATAAAGCTATAACCCAGAGATTGATGTAAATAATGCAAGAAACAACAATGCAAATATAAATAAAACATTTATTCTTCTAAATAAAAATCTCGAAGAGGTAAATCCCTTGATCTTCTAGAATCTAATAATTCTGGAAGAACAGCACCAAAGTAAAACTTTTGTAGTTTCTCGACCATCTTCAGACAGAAGGCACTGGGACTAGCTGCTAAGAAAGGTTTTTTGTGCCAAATCTTTAAACCGCTCTTTTTTGTCTAGAGGTTGGTTTCATGTTCGAATCTTTTCGCTGCTATATCTTCATTGTCCTGCGCATAATTTGTGCAAACATTACCTTTAGGTGGCCTGTACAATAAAGACTCCACAAGCTTTTATGGAAGAAGTTTTTTTTTGCATGTTGCATATTTTTCCAAAGTTTGAAGCTGTCAGTCTCAATTTTCTTTCTCGAAACCACAAGTCCGACAAAGCTTGATTTTTGGTATTTTTTTCAATTTCCTCTACACGGGAAGATAATTTTATTAAAAATATTTATTTTTTAGCATTAAATTGACTTTCAGTCATATCAAGCACTTCTTCCACACATAGACCATAGTCAGCATCAGGACCAACAGATTTTTGCGAGCTTTTGTATTTTCGCAAGCGTTGCTTTTTTCTTAAATTGATATTTTTAACCTTTAAACTTTAATATACTATTATTTTAAAACGTTATGGCTAGCGCCACCTAGAGCAGCAGAAACGTATCGCAGTTGACACGACCGTCGACGAATACAGTTCCCGTTAGCATTAAATGTCCGCTGCCTCGGTCGGATAATGTCAAAATGCCATCGCCAATACGCGGCTTCCGCTTCCGCCATTCACTGCACTGTTTTCGGCGTGGTTGTTGTTAGGTTTCATTTGGGCTTTGGCGTGATTGTCGCTTCATCTTAATTTGGTAAGTAAAGGTTTTCAATGAATAAATCGGTTATATAATTCGTCTGAAGAGGCCTATTCTGTGTATTTAGCCTCGGTAAAAGCTATTCTGTTCCAATTATTTTAACGTTCCTGCTGTAATGGTTACTTCCCTTCATTTTCAGCAAAAGTTGAAAATTCAAGTAAATCAAATAATTCAGCAATAACCGAGTACCTAGTGTTGTACTTCAATAAAGTACGAGGTAAAGTAAGTATCAAATTAATAAATCGGAAATTGGGTAATTTTGGGCTCGAACGAACATGGAACACTGTTACCGTTGTACTTTTTTAAAAGGCAGTAGGTACTTTCACACCCAAAACATGATAGTAATTAATAAAATAATTATGTTTATTAATTTGTTAATATGAAGTTGCCAACAATACACGTACGCGGACTCATTTTAAGTGGTAATAACCTAAAACTAGGTACAATTTTAAATACCTGTTGATATTTTATCAGTTTTATATTTAATCATAATTTACTATTTATGTATGATGTGTGAACGCTTTTATCAGGTTAGGCAATTCCCCGAATTTATATTTTTGTAAATAATCACACGAAAAACAATTCATACTAAAACCCCGTTTTAGAATATTCCATAGAAATTTGAAATATCTGCTTAGAGCTGTTTGGTTCATAGTAATTTTTTCCATTGTTAGTTTGTTAATTACACGACCCAGAAAAGTTGTACAAAGCATACAACACTTGGCTGCAGTTATTTCATATAGGTACTTAGTATTAGTGAATAATCTCATTTATCAGAAAAAGGCATATTAAAGTTCGGAATTCTCGATTACAAGGGGTTACTAACGTACCGACACAAAACCTGATCTACCCTAATACGGATTAATTATATTAAAAAATAAATGCACGGCTTATTTCATGTGGTTTTCATGCAAGAAATTTGTAGCAACACCGTTTTCATTTATTAACAAGCTATTGAAGTTTTTAACACAACTGTTTTACAGAATAACAATTTATTACATCTAACTTGTTTGTTAAAGTTAACAGTATTTTTGAAAGTAAGCAACTACGATAGAAAGTCAACCAACAGTAAGACCCTTAATTGTGTTCGGGATTACTTTATAAGACGAATAAATTTTACACCCATTGTTGATTATATCATTAAAATAAATGTAATTCAAGTGACCATTTACTAAGGAAGAATTGAAAAGTATACAAGACTTGTAAAAATTTAATTAAATGTACCTGTAATCGTTATTTGTATCACTAGGCCCTCAAGTACTCACACTTGCTAAATAGTTTTTGGAGGTGTGATCCACATACATTTTTGGGCCGACAAAAATATGTTAATAAAAAAAATATTGTTCAAATGTCTCGCCTAGAGAATTTATTTTTCATCTGTTAATAATAATAATAATACTAATTCTTTATTACCCAATAGAATTACATTCCAATAACAGGGAAAACAATTAAACAAAGCAAATAAATACTTGTAAAATGAATTGTTGGAGGTTTGATTTTTGTGTGTGTGTAATATTCTGCAACGATCTAGCTTTTTTGAATATTGATAGTATTTTTTTATTTCAGTTTATATTTGGATTCTTCAAACCTCTTTCATCTATAGATGTCCCTGAATAAACGGTGGAATATGGATCTTGGTGCAGCCTGATCGTCTGCTTCTGTTAACACTCAAGTAAGCACAATTTGTGATGTTAAGAGGCATTTTGTTAGGAGTAGAGCAATTTTATTGTTATTTTTTTTCTTCTGTTGCAGGAAATGTCGACAAGGGCGCTAGATGATGGTGTTTTGGCAAGTCCTTGAACGTGAACATGGTCAAGCGCTTCTTAGAAATTGAAGGAGACCAGAACGTCACTAATGCACCGCAAGATTTGAAGGAACTCGAAAACTTTAAATATTTGAAAGCATTTCACAGATATGAAATCAAACAACCATGTAAAATTCTGGCTGAAACAGACATTGTCAAAGAACATTTTGGAAGACACCCAGTTTTACATATAAGCTTCAAGGATGTCGAAGTATCTTTAATTCAGGATGTAGGATATAGTGTGAAAAAACTCGTACACTTTGCATACCGTGCACATCGCTATCTGAAAAACGGTAATATTTTTTCTGATTCAAGCAGTAATGAAGACTGCGGAATATGGTGTAATACGGAAAAATATCTAAACAAGAAAGCAATAGGAGGCCTGCAACAATTGATGGAGTACTTACAGGCTTCCCATAAGAGAAAAGTGTACCTGTTAGTCAATGAATTTGATGCACCTGCTGCGAAAGCTTTACTGGCAGGTAAAAGTGGAAATAAAGTGAAGAATATCAGCAATCAAGTTACTGCACTGCTTGGTGCCGTTGTGCAAGGACCAGAAGTCGAGGAACATCTCTTGGGGCCACTGATCACTGGAGTGAGTTATTTGGGAAGTATTAGTATTTCTGAACACTTTAATAATGCAACTATTTACAAATAGCTATTGGATGGTTCCAATAGCCATTTGTAAATAGTTAGATTATTCAAGTGCTCAGATATACTAACACTTCCCAAAAATTTCTGAACACTTTAATAATGTAACTATTTACAAATAGCTATTGGATGATTCCAATAGCCATTTGTAAATAGTTACATTATTCAAGTGCTCAGAAATACTAACACTTCCCAAATAACTCACTCCACTGATCAGTAACTGACTGTCAGTGATTGGGACTATAATATGCACCAAAGCGATCTGTATCGACAGACAGATCGCTGTGCTACGTATTATGGTCTTAGTCATAATGACCATACGGGTGGATCTTTGAATATGTGGAAGGCTGAAATATGCGAAAATTTTAAATGGAAATAATAAATATTTTTTAAATTGCATCTACGGAATTTCAGTACAAAAACTCCCCGTTATTGATTAACACTCTTGTATGATGTGGTTAGGATTTGAAATTATGTAAGTTAATTAAGATGACTCTTCTCCTTGCCGAGCAAAGGCCTTACTTACACAATCGATCCCTGTCCAATGATATCCTGCTGCAATTCAAGCTGTTATGGGTTTCTAGTTTTAATAATTATTATCATGTATTTATTTCCTGGATGTAATTAGTTGTTAGGAATTCGTTATTGCTAAGACGATGAGTTTGTTGATCATCGTCAAGAGAGAATTGTAAACAACTTTTGGGATTAAACCATTTTTAAGAATTCGGCATTTTTCCTTGGTTTTCTGTTCAAAATCGTAACATAAAACTGGTTTTTGGAGTCGGATAAGTAGCCATTGATTAAAGGTAACACAAGCCTTTAAGGCCCCTTAGAAGAGCTGACGGATTTGTTGTTTGCGCCTTTTAGAAATTAATATAGGCAACTCGTAACACGTACCTCTTTACAATTCTTATGGCCTAAAACGCAATGGACGATGAGGACAACAGCTCATGACCCTTTTATCTTGTCGCCTGAGGAATTTTACTTGCCTATTCTTATTTCTGGAATAAGGGGTAAATATATTTATGACTAAACAGTGGAACTAGAGTCTTTGTCTGGTGTATTTTGTATGCCAAATTTTGTCTATACAAGGTGAACTATTTTTCAAATCGATCTAGCGTGCTTATTAATTACTGCAGAAAAAAAGTGTTGGAATATTTTGCATTCCGTAACAAGGCGTACATAAATTTATAATTCCGCAATATGCCGATGGGCTCATCATTAAGTATCGAGTGATCAAATTTAAAGAGAAAAATCATGCCTGAGCTAGATTCAGGAAATTTAATTTTGGCAACATACAAAACAAATAATGAATAATACATGTATCTAGCTTAAACATGATTTTTAATTCTATAGGCTACTAAAAGGATAACTTTGAACTAAATATAGAAGAAAAGAAAAGTAAAACACATGTGGCAGAAAGAGATGGATATACACGATTTCACGAATGGGAAGTTTGGCAATCCCATGAGTAAAAAAAAGACACTTTATACATGAGTTTCATACAATATTTTTTCTACGACTGTCGGCAATTAGACAAAGAATAAATATAAATTGATATATATTTACATTTTATTTTAACAATGAAATTAAGAAAGAACAAATTAATAATTAACAAAACAAGAAGCAACTTATAAACTTATTTTCATAATAGTAATGTTAAAATTGCAGTTGTTGGGATTGTTAATATTAAATTTTGATCCAAACAAGTTATTTTTTGACTCATTTAGATGTACTGATTCATGTGGACTATTGTTCACGTTTGCAATATTTAAGTTGTTTTCCCATTCATTTAAATTTGAGGTCGATGGTTGGCTGAAAATATCGGTATTAGTTCCATGTCCACATAGAATCTTTGTTGCACAATCCATTTTAGTGTTACAAGAATTGTCCACGCACCCTTCGGCAACAGTAGTGGACTTTCATCCGCCATGTTGTTTTAATTTCGGTATATCCCCGCCGGAATCAACCAGAAGCGAAGCCGAAGTGCGTCTGAAGGTGTGACCTGTATATGCATCTGGTTGTGGTAAATTAAGGTACTTGGCAATTATTGAAGGAATAAGAAACTACTATCCCGATACTTATTGATTAAATCTATTTGTTATAATAAGTTTGCTTACTAATTAATATCGAAATTATTTTTTTATTATTGACCAATTCTATGATAAAAACATGTAAACCTGTTATGATTTTATTATCTAATTTTCTATTTCCGAATAACTCTACATGTGCTAATCCCTAGGATCGAAACTCTTGATCGAACAGTCAGTTTGATTTATGGTGATTTATAGACCGCCCGCCGAGAGGCCTAACTGAAATTAGGAAATCCTTGTGCTTATTGGTGTTATGCAAGTTGTCTACCTACATGTTTTTTTTCCAAAGTGGTTACGATTACGACGTAATGGCCGTTATTAAATATCACTTTGACCAATATTACGCAAAAATGCATTACTTTGAAACAATTCTGAATCTATTTATGTAAGGAATGGCACCTACGGATTTTGTTTTTAATTTTTTTTTAGATCAACGTTTATATTTCAGTTAATTAAAATAAACAAATTGCTTGATAAAAATCATACGCGACACTTTTGTTAAAAAATAAATCCGTACGTGTCTTGCTCTACCACGGGGCATTACAATAAAATATCAAGCTTAACTACAAACTAATTTTTGCGGACGTAATATTGGACAAAAGTATTTTGTTTCTAATGGTAATTTTACATAATACGGTGGGTTGCCTAACCCCTGCCCTTATCCCCCTTAAGAGGTGTTTAAAAATAAAGGACCTTTATAGAATTTTAGCATCCAGTAATGAAAAGGCATTTTGGGATATCAAAGAAATGGAGAATTTTTTAGGTTTGTGAGGCTTTTTCTGTGATTTATTAACAGTTTTTTAATTACGCAAACCATATTTGTCCAGAAATATAAATTCACTTTGGATGACAAAGATGAATTTATTGCGAATACCTTTAGAATCATTTTCAGGGTGTGGCTGCCTACATCCTGAATTTCAGATATAGTTTGAATACTTTTTATCTCGTGTCATATGTTCCTGTAATTTTTAACGATTTTTCATGTGCCCAATTGGCCTGGTCTACAAATGAAA
>JABXWE010033349.1:0-11920 GCA_014611495.1 Limonius californicus
TAACACATACCAAAATTGAAAATAATATCTAAAGTAGTTTCGGAAATAATAAAAAATAATGCTTAAAAAAATTTTTTTTCAACACCGTGTAGCAGAAAATTTAAGCCGTTACGGACATATGTTCATATGAACTTTTCTTCTTAAAATGACCTGAGGAATCACACCCTGAAATATTAGCACGTCATTAAGGAACACCCTGTATAAAATATAGAAAAATGTATTGGCTACTGGGAAGAAACTCACAACTTTCAATACACAAAAGTTACTTCTGTACAATCAAGTTTTAAAACTAGGATGTAAATACAGTTGTCAATTTTGGGGCTGCGTCCACAAAACTAACATTAAACAAATTCACAATTTCCAGAACAAAGTGCTGCAAATAGCAAACCAAAGTGAAGTGTTAACACAAAGAAAAGTATTGCAAGACAGAACTGAGAGGACACCAGTGGGTGAATTCTTAGCATAACCATTCAGGTAATTTAAATTAGATCAAAAGTGCTGGTTAGTCTTTTAGACTAGTTGCGATGTAACACCTTATTATTAGAAAAAAAATTATTAATAATAATGTTAATATCATGTGCAAAGATAATACCATACAATGTACATTCACCGGTACTACCTAAACCAGTTGATACAACCTGAGAAAAAATTGTTGGTTGTCGTTACTATTTTAAGCCTCGTATACATTTGTAACAATACCCCATACAGCAACCACGTAGAATAAAGAGGTACAATGTTGCCGTTCGTAAATGTTTATCGCTGGCCGTGCGCCTTAAACCGCCAATCTTCGTATTTTGCAACAAAATACCGCGTGTTTTTACAAGGTCTTGATGTGACTTGGTGTTGCAACACATAATTTCATCTGGGCTGAATGCCGTACCGTGATAACGGTTTGTAAATGTTCTTTAATGTTAATAACGACATACTGTCGAACATATTGCGCTTATCATTCGTGTGGCGCCCTTATCATCGTGACCATGTTGCACTATACCGTCTACGACTTCATATTATTGAATAATTTTTAAACGCCAATCTTTTTACTGCACGCAAACCAATATCCTTCTGAAAAATCGAATATAGTGAGATACGTATTTTTGTATCCTAGCAACAATGAATTTGTCGCGAACATAAATAGCGATCTCTCGAAAGAGACGGATGTTGTTGAACAAGATATTCTGCAATGTAAACAAGATTATTATGATATTTGTCGAAATGCTCTAGAGTGTCTTATATTTCTAACGAAAAACAAATGGTAGAAATATAGCGCAAAGAAAATAATGAAGGAAATTAATAACTGCGGGTCTACAGTCTGCAACGTCGGTCTCGGAGTGCCCCAGGGCTCAATGTTATGCCCTTTACTACGAATGACCTAGTAATTCCATAGATGGTGATGTAACTTTGGTATACTGACGATACTTGCATTAATTTACTTATACTATACCAGTTGTGAGCAGCAAAGTTTGAAATCATGTTGTCGCAGTTAATTGATAGGTTTAACCCAAATAACTTAGTTGTAAACATTAATACAATCATCGAATTAGGTTTAGTACTACAAACTAAGTACCCATAAATTTTAGTATTGGATATAATAATTTATTAAGTTTAGATTGTATCGCTTTGTGTTCAATTTTAGGCATAAATGTAGATAATTATTACAACTGGAGAATTCAAATCGAAAAGCATGCTCGTACCGTTTCTTTTGATTATTTGCATGCGCATTTACAGTAATACATTCTTTGCATGGGTACTCCTAAGTATATTAACTCCAACAATCTTAAATATTCAGCAAAGCAGCTTTAAGACTACTTAGACTATTAAGTGTTCATGATTTCTACAGAGAGACTGTCCGACAACTTTATATAATGATCGTTATAAATGTATCCTGTTCTTTGTTGAATGTCAGTAGTTTTAATGTTGGGCCATTTCATATCAAGTTAACCAATGACTAAACCTTCACATCACCGACTTTAGCGAAATTCATAAGTAGAACAGTATAGAAATAAGTAAATTCAGAAGTATGAAATATTAACAGAGTTGAAGTTATTGACTATAAAATTATGAGCATCTTCATCTCACAAAGTTCTAGTTTTCAGGTGAAATTAGTGTATGTATTTTGTGTACATTATTTAACAGATAATGTGTATATTATTTTAAAGTATATTAAATGTGTTTACATTCAGTATATAACTTTCCCAGATTTCCATCATATTCGTATGAAGCATAAGCCTATTTCATCAAAAATATTTCTGTGATTGCTCGTAAATCAATGTACTTACGTTAGATACAAAAAAGTTGGGCATATGTAGAATGTAGACTATAATTCTTCAAAATTGTAGAAAGATTTGTCACGGAATTCAAATATGTAACTTTATTTCTAAAAACCTGAAAGGTGCGCCTTGGAAACCTCAACCTAGATCTTGCCACGTCACAACGAACCTACCAATACAATTGCCGAAACCTATTAAATTCACAAACAACATAAATAACTAAATTTTTAAAAACATTATATACAGTTGTCACAAATTCGATACTGAGTACTGCCAACGAGCCGGTCTCGGTGGTCTAGTGGTTAGTGCATTTGCCTTTGGATCCAAGGGACGCGGAGTCGAATCCGGCCGAGGTCGGTGAGATTTTTCTAGCGGGAAAAATCTATAAGTGCGCCTTCTGTCGGATAAGAAGTAAAGCCGTAGGTCGCATAGCACTGCGATATATGACACGTTAAAAATCACTACTGGAATTACCCCAGATATGCAACATTCTTAGTTAAGGTATACAATAAACCAATGATGGCTGCAGTGCTTAGAGATGCTTGGAAAACAGCGTCCAAGATTTCACTCTTACAAATACAATAAATTAGCCGCCAAACGAGTTCGCTGTTTTTTTTTTCTGAGCTATAGATAATATTATATCGACGCTTCTTCTCAGATTGAAAATACAACCCGTGTTCAAGTGTTGTTGGGTAAGATACTCAAAAAGGAAAAATTTCCAGTTGTGATTAACTATAATTAGTAGCAGAAAAACGTTAACGTAAAATTAATAGAAAGGTAGATTTTGGCATTTTTTGTAGCAAACTATCTCCATTATTTCATTATTTGAATAGTAGTAAAAAACAATTTAAATAATTACTGGTACCACATAATATGCATTTCTATAAGTTTAGCACCGTTTACGCCTTTTTTTAATTTTAAACAGTAACAATTTCGAATGGTTATTTTCTGCTACAGCTATTTGTCTGGTATCTTTTTTCGTTGTCTCTTATTCTCTTCTTTTTTTTCATTGTCTTTTCTTTGCAACAATATTCTTCCAGTACCTTTCTCCGGCGATTCCCATTTAAGGGATATTTTTTCTTTCCCGTAGATCCTTCTACCCTTGGTTTCAGGGAAACTTCAACTTATAAGGCTTAATGTGTTCACCCTGCTACATACTCACACCCAATCCGTGATCTTTCTTCCCTGTACAATAGAATACATATACCTCGCGGGGTGTGTATTGAAGTCCGGTTCCATGTGTGGATGCAGTTACATAAAATATGCACTTCGGTTTCTGGTTCCTCACTGCAGAGTCTACATGTAGGGCCTCCATCGAATTTTCTAATCCTCCTGAGGTGATCTTTGACACCAGAATGCTCTACTAGGAGGCCCATAATGATTCTGAACTGTGTCCTGCTTAACACAAGCAGTTGTGGCCCTGGTTATGCAACGCCCATTAATGAATGCCTTGCTATAAGATAACCCTGGTCTACTGGCTCAGTAGGTTTTATGTTAGTTGCAATTCCATTCGCTGATATAGCAAAAGATTGCATATATTGGTACTACCAATGGTTGAATTTAGGGATGACATTTTTACGTTGCACGATGTCATTTTATAATCTAAAAGTGAAGTGTCTCGGGGTTTTTTAAAAATATGCATAATAATTGAGATAACGAATTTATTCCATTTGGCTGTTCCACACTGTATAGTTCTTACGATGGGCATTTTTCAGCTTCGGATTAGGCCTTTATTTGCACAGCACAAACTGAACATATTTCTGACAAAGACGTGTGTCGTAGTGACATCTCCTAACGAAACAAGACTAACACTGTACGTGTGACGTATTCTGTCGGCTGAGATACTTGAAGCCTGTCGCGCAGATGCAGCCAAACATCACTACTTAAATCTGTTTCCAGCAGTATTTAAAATGTTTAGGGCCGAAGTAGGGCTCTGTGTTCATCAGATTTTTCGTTGCCTTCAAGCCCGCAATGACCAGAAACACAATGCAGTCTCACAGTGTTCTGCTCTGCCCGGTCACTGAATTCTTCGTAGCATTCCCAGACGTGTCTGGATTTAGCCCTGAAGCTTAAAAGAATGAAATCCTGGGTTTGTTACCTCGAAGAGTGTAGCTACCAGGTATTTTGATGTCATATGGTCCGTTCTCATACCAAATATGGGGCCATTAATGCTATTAATTATCCGTGTGTGCTCTGTCCCTGCACTTAATGTTTGAGGCATCATCCACATAATATAAGATGTTTATTATTATTACAATTGCGTCCGTTTTACTACACTGGCTACCGAGCAGATTTTATTCATACAGTTTTACATAGTAGACATACTATCTGTGAGAATTCCATTCAAAGTAAGTACAGCTACTATGCAAGTTTAAAGAAAGAAACATTATTGTCTATCTATAAAAATTATCGACAAATTTCATTTTTCCACTGACTAAATAAACAACATAGAAGACTTAAATTATTCATAATAGCATTTACTTTGCCCTGTTTACAGTGCAACTGAGACCATACAAATGTTCGAATATGATATTTTGAAGGCACTACATGTCTTAAACCCGTAGAAACTCAAGAAACTCGTTAGGTACCTTCGAGACGAAAACGCAATGCTATTATGGGAGAATTTGTTTAAAATCCGGCACAATTTTCAAAACATTGTAATTATGAAAAAACTAATTCATTAAATTTGATGCCTCAATGTTCCACAAGAAATAATTATATTAGCATAATTTATGAGGAATGAAGTATTACAAATGTACAACATTTAATTAGCAATATATTACTGCAGGCTATATAACTAACTGGGGACTGGTGAATTATAATTTGCTATGCGTTACAACCAGTGTTGGGTAAGATATTTTTTATTTGTATCTAGATCCAGATACAGGTACTTTTAAAAAAGTGTATCTAGTTACAGATACAAGATACATTTTACTACGTATATCTAGATACAGATACAAGATTCTTTAAAATGTATCTAGATCCTTCTCAGATACAAATTAAATACCTACTGTAAAAAATTACACTTCCAGAAATGGAAGCCCGCATAAACCATGATAATATTATTTATAGAAAACCTGACGGAATGTAGGGTTGTTAACAAATCGATAATAATAATAAGGCACAATATAATTACTAAAGAACATTTTATTGGGATCGCCATCTATTATCGCGGGCACTTCCAAAAATGCACTTTCGTTATCATTCATACTTCTAATTGTAATCACAAGGTATAACTAGCACAAGAATTGATTCTGGACTTGTCCACTACTTCTATTTATACTGAGAAAACTTCAAGTTTTGTCAAGACATTAGACAAGCCTACCGCTCGGTTATGACTTATGAGATTTACTTGGAAATTCCCAATGTCGAAAACAGCAAGGGCGGTTATTGTCATTTGTATTGCCACAATGGGTAAATGTATACTTAAAACCTTAAGCTTCTTACAGTTCTTATCCCCCGAAAATGGGGATGTTTGAATACTTATTACAATTACCTATCTTAAGACGTATTTGGGGTTTTCTGCTAAAAATAAACCCTAAAATTTACATGTCATAATTGTCCTAAATTTTAAATTGAAGAAATGTTTTAATAAAATTCGAAAACTACATAAAATAAATTATAATTCTTGAATGTATCTAGGATCTTTTATTGTTTAATAAAAAAGATACCGCTTAATAGGATCTAGATACAGATACAAGATACAATTTTATAAACGTATCTAGATACATATACTAGATACTTGAATAGTATCTAGATTCAGTATCTAGATACATGTATCTAGATAGGTACTACCCAACACTGGTTACAACGCACAAAATGTGACTATATAACTTCTCTAATTAAAATTTATTATTTGCTTACAGGACATCACAACGTAATAGTATTCACTGTGCCTACTGATATCTTACACTCAAGTTGTTGGTCTGTTTTGTTTTGCATGGGCGAAATCTAGATTGCGGTTTTTCAAGCATCTTGATGCACTGAAGCAGAATGGCCCACGGAACACCGTCAATCTGAACTAAGGTAGTTTCAACCCCAGAAGTGATTTTTAAGGTGTCACACATCGCAGTTGTAACGGAACGTAGGGTTTTACGGCTTATTCGACAGAAAGACCGCATTCAGATTTTTTCCCACCAGAAACATCTTAGCGGTCTCAGCTAGGTTCGAAAACGCGTTCCTTGTATCTATAGGAAAATATACTAACTACTAGGTCATAGAGGCCGGCTATTGGTACTCACAGCTATATATAATGGACTTACATGAGGATAAATTACGTTTCCAACAATTTACGGGTACAATTATACTATTCACAATGATGTAGTATATCATTTTAATAGGATGTTTGATAAACAAAGGCAGGCATAACCCAAAATATTTGAAGAGCATTTAACAACTGTAGGGTAAAATCGATTCTTGAAGGTTTAAAACCCTTTGTAATAAAATTTCAAAAGGATCTGTTTCCCACACACCCCACGTAATTCTAGCAAATAACTATAAATTAAGTCATTAGTTGCTCAGGAGATATAATTAAGTCTTTCGGTCTTGCATTCTGTTGAAATTTAAAAATAAGCACGCTCAGTTATCGACAATTCAAACTTCTCTAAAAAAGAATGTAAAATTTTTCAGAGATTTAATTAACCCACGTCACAAAAACGAAGTAGCTTGTAAATGACATTTTATGGAAATTTAAAAATAGAGGTAGCTTAAGTGAAATATGTCGTTTAATTCAAAAATTCTAGAAACCATCAATGTTGTGTGTCAGCTGACAAATCTTGGCAATCTTGGCAATTTTGTAAGAGATTACTGAGCGAGCTCTTCTAATTTGTTGAAAAGTAATTCGATTTTCCTTACGAATCTTGGAAAATAGCAGTCTAGGTCTTGCCAAATTCCCGAAAATCTCGGGCATCTAACAAATATGAATTTATTTACGCCATTTCAATATTTACATACCCGTTAAATGTATCAAGAAAGCTGAAATTCCCGACTCGCGGCCGAACTTAAAATTATGTTACTCTTTAAAAAAGGCGATAACACAGATCTAGATCATCACTAATCGATTAACATCAAGGTTAAACTTTTAGCAAACAGTAGAGCAAGCGGGCTTTCAAAGAAATTTCAGTACCACAAATCACCACAACGTGCAGGTCTGCCTAGCTTAGCCTATATTGATTTCCGCAAAGTATTTGACTCTACCGAAACCTGATCAACTTCGACAGTACTAAACAACACTCGACTTGACTCAAGTTACTCTAAACTACTAACATTTATTTATACAAATGCTAAAATATAAGTGAAAATCAACAATGACTTGAAAACAAATTAACTAACTCGTATTAGAAGACGCATTTAAGAATTTCTTATGGGAATAAAGGTTTAAACATCTATGGAATCCATATGAGGAATCGTCGATTAGCAGATGACGTTGTTCTAATAACTGGTTATCCAAAAGAACCAAAACAAATGCTAACTGAGCTATTCCGAGAAGCATTTATATACTGCTTTAAAAATAAATATCCAAAAAACAAAAATCGTGGTCACATCGTGGGAAGTAGATATCACCATTGCCAAAAACAATCTTGAGACAATTCAGCAGTACATACATCTGCGGCACACGATTCAACTCGTAAAATAGCATCAAACCGCGGAGGTTTCACGCTGAATAAGCCTAAGTTGGGCAACTTTTGAGAAAGCAAACCATGTAATGAGTAATCCTGATTTCCCTTTATGCGTAAAAGGAAAAGCTTATGAAAACCTGGTAGCTCCTTTCTATGAACCAGAAAGAAATTTAGAACTTCCCAGAGAGCTACGGAAAGAGCTAAGATGTTGGGGGTGAAAAAGTAGTAACTTTCGAGACAAAATGCGACACAAAGAAAGTGATAGATATATTTGAAATAATATTTAAAGTTAAACAGAGTTGGGTTGCACATGTGGCTCATCATGATCCAAACCCTAAGATTGTATTATATAATACCAAGATTAACTAACAGAAGCATGAGAAGATCACAAAAAAGATGGATTGACGATGGTAAACAAAAGACAGAATAGACAAGATAGGTAGAAGTGAAAAAACTGGAAGATACGAAGATGATTCATCAATTATTGTCCCTAACCTAGAAGGCATTGACAGACAAATGAATAAGGTTCTATTCCTAGAAACGTCAGTTATTGACATTATTGTATGCCAAGTTACCGGTGCCTATCTTCTTGTTTGTAAAAGTTATACATTTAATATTACTGTGATGCATTTCAACAAAATCTTCTTGAAAGAAATAATGACATATCCGAAGTGTTGGGTGATTCTACCCCGTCATATCAAGTAATTAAGAATGGGTGCCGGGATGTCAAATTAGGAAGGAAGTCGTGTCAACATGCACCAGGTGCTGGACCACCAAACACTGTTATCACTCAAGAACATATTGATTTGGTCCATGATATGGCACTGAGTGATGGGAGAATTACGGTAAAATATATTACTGAGACATGTGGCTTTTCCGTTGGAAGCGTTGAGAAAATTTTGTTCGAGGCATTGAGTCTGAAAAGTCTTCGCACGAAGGATTCCGAAAATCTTGTCATCTGATCAAAGCTTGACAGGTTTCTCACTGCTGCGACCAATTTGAGGTTAACGGGCAAGGATTTGGTTGGACTTTTGGAAAGATTTGTAACAGATGATGAAACTTGGGTTCATCATTTTGATCCAGAGTCAAAACGGTAGGGTGTGGAATGGCGATGTCGTGGTTCCCCGCCCCCACGAAAGTTCCGTGTGACTTCATCGGACGGAGCGATAATGGCAACCCTCTTTTGGGATTCTGACAGAGTTCTTCTTGTTGATTATTTATCACGTGGTCATAAATAACGGGAAATTATTACGCAAAACTCATACCAAAAGATCGTTAGGTTATAAAGGAAAAACTCTTCGAAAATTGAAACGCGGCGTTCTGTTAAACCAAGACATTGATCCCGCTCACAAAAGCTGTGTTTAAAATTTTAGAAGAACCCCCATATTCGCCAGATCTGGCCCCCAGTGACTTTCACCTGTTCCCCAAATTAGAAGAACATCTTTAAGGAACTCATTTTGGACGATCAAGAGGTGATGGCTGCTGTGAATGAGTGGTTTCCAGTGCAGGAAAAGGAATTTTTTTCTAAAGGCATTCAAACGCTGCATCATCATTATACTAAGTGTGTTAACCCTTTATAGGATTATGCTGAGAAATCAAGTTGTTTCAAATGTCTGTCATTTGCTGTTTTATCGTGGACAATAAATGATGAACCACCCTCGTACGTATGTCCAACAGTGGACAGATTACGGTTGAAGAACAAGATTATAGAGCGCCTTAATTCAAATAAATTTTTTATATCCCTAGATTCAAAATTAAAGTCTCCACAAAATTCACTCATGCTGTGTTATGTTAGATATTTGGTCGTTAGTTTGCCAGGACTGCAATCACTACAATTTTAGTAATTTTTATTGTCCTTTTTCTTTTGTTTATAATGTTTAATTATTTGATTGTGTAGGCAACTATATATTTACACCCATTTTTATGTAAATTAATGGATAGATAGTTGACATAAACATAGCAAAAATGTGAATTCCTCATTCTACATGTTATATTACAAAATAAGAATAATAAACTATTTCAACTATGGGAAATTGTAAGTAAATTGTCCCTCGTTTTTAATAATAATATTTAGTTTTAACGAAAAATATTTAGGTTTGACTAAAAATATTGTAAGCTGAAGGTACTACTCGTCGCTCAGTTAAAATATTGTATTTATTGTCATACAATTTAATTAATTAATTATTGTTTAAGTGTGACGTAAACGGAGCAAAACGATGTCCAAGCAGCACTAAGACGATAATCTTTAATACCACGCTTGCCTTTCATAAAGAGCATTATAACTAAAATTTACTTACTTTAGCCGACCTCATGGTAAGGGAAAAGCGAGTGGTTCACATACTACTAATAAAACCTTTAATGCCATCACAAAGGCAAATTAAGCTGCCTACTATAATGGAGATGCAAAACAAGGATAACTTGATTGTACTATTTAATTATGCCACAACCCTTATTTAAGCAGCACATCTCACTTTGCACTTAAAAATTAATCTCTAAAATTAAGTTTCACTACAATGTTTATTAGTTTACATGTTAGCCCTGTGCTGTTTTGCATTGATTGGCACAGGTAATAGCATCTATAGCTGAAACCTACCGATTACAGAAATTCAATGGACTTACACAAAACAGACAATATTTCCTATTACTATCTAATCTAGGTAAGTTTCTAAATGAAATTTGAATGAATTTTGGTATCGTGTTATACACGGTTCCGCATACGGTGAACACCAACAGGAAAACATGCTACCCATCGTAACAGCATTATAATTAGATGGACCCTCTTCACGACCCGTTTCAAATGTCAAATTTTATGAGTCAGGAAATTGTACTGTCAACATATTAGATTTATAGAGAGATTTCGTACAGTAAGTAATTGGTGTTTCGGATTGATAAAGTATGACTTTTTTTATTTTGAATGGTTACAGGAGGTATAAATTTGGAAGTACAAAATTAAGGACTTAATAAGTATGGATTCTGTCAAAACGTGAATGCGTAATGGCTAATTTTTATTTTCCGGTACTATAAATATGGGGATATTTGTGATGATGAAAATTTTCAATATTGCGCTTTTTATGGAAATGCGAGTTTTGAAACTTTAGGTATGATATTTAGGGACCTCGGTGGGGCAGTGCAAATACGCAAAAATAGGCAAAACACAAGACCATGTTAAATTCTTACTATTTTTCTATTAAATTGCGAACTACTTGCAAGTGATCTTTGAGTTCTGTAACCACTACTGAATACTGCCTGCTCTGGTGGTTGTTAACCATAACATTTATTAACATATCTACTCTTGCATTGCTTTCTTCTACTCCGTGATCACCTACCCCTCCTTCTTCTTGCCTTCTTTCTATCGTTGCATTAAAATCTCCTGTCGTAGGTAGGTATTTTGTAGGGTTCACTACCATGCCTGCACTTATTTCTTCATATAACTGTTCTATTTCTTCATCTTCACGAACGCTGGTGGGCGGCATACATTTATATTAGTTTTAAGTTGCACAACATCGATAACTGTACTAGTATATACAGGGTGTCCTTTAAATACCTTAAAAGCTTCAGGTAGCACTCTTCTGTAAGAAATACAGTCCTCAAAAACACTAACACGAACTTCCTATAGTGCTTAGTTTCCTCACACGAGCCACTTAAAGAATATTATACTTGGCAATGTTGACGATGTCTTTGCATTTATGGAGAATTTAATTAGTAGGCCGACATTACATGAAGCAAATCAAAGATTTTGACAAATGTCGAAAAACAAATTTTCTACTTTTCATCACAATACCATGGCCGTGCACTGTTGTCAAATGTAGTATTTACGAAATTTATCATTTTTAACAGTACTTCCAGAAGAGCAACTAGAGCGTCAACTCAACATTAATCTTTACATAATCAAGTGGCAGTCAGTCACTTATCGGCAGATACGTGCAACATTAAAGTTCTCGTTATTGTTTCCATGAAATTCTGTTTTAAAGATATGAACTCTAACACTCTCGTACAAGAAAACCAAGCTCCAAATACCTACTTTTTTTTGAAGAT
>JABXWE010033353.1:0-10754 GCA_014611495.1 Limonius californicus
CATAGTCGATATCGGCTGAGTTTACGACACAAATAGAATTATTTATTAAATATAACAAACAGTTGGCAACACAATATTTTTATTCCTGATGGTCCTGGGTTCAATTCCCAGTACCGGAACATCGGATTTTTAACGGCCGTTCTCCCTCGCAAGGCAATGGCAAACCAGCGAGGTATTCTGCCTAGTAAATCTTCTCTGGAGTAGAAGTGTTTACACTTCCCGTGGTTCGGAGCCCACGTTAAGCTGTAGGTCCTCTATGTCTGTGGCACTCTAAACGCGCAACACAGGCATAGGAGAGAAGATCGCTACGTCTCGTAAGAGACAAAGCACCCTAAGAAGAAGAAGAAGAATAACATTTATTGATGTGTCTCAAGCCTTCGACCTCGTCTGTACGAACGGCCTACTATTTAAAATGTCAACTATCCACATCCCTCCACACTTACTACTCATCATCAAATCCTTTTTATCAGAAAGATCCTTTCAAGTGAGAATAAACTCATTTACATCTTCAATATGCTACGTCAATGCTGGAGTTCCACAAGGATCCATATTAGGTCCTGTATTGTTTAACATCTTTATGTACGACATACCAACACCACCTAACGCACAGTTGGCGATGTATGCAGATGATACAGCGATTATCACACAGGATTATGATATATACGATGCGGAAAGCAAACTACAAGAAAATGTGGATCAACTGAACCAGTGGCTTACAAACTGGCGTTTAACTATCAAAGCTGATAAATCAAAGAATTCATTCTTCATCGACCTTCAGACCCACCAAACATCCTAATTAACAACACCCCCATCTCCTAGAACCCGAAAGATAGCGCGGTGCGGTACGTGGGATTATATGTTGATCGAAGATGGACGTGGAGTTATCATGTTAATAGAAAATTATCAGAAGCATACGCTAGGCTGACCATGCTATATCCAATTCTAAACAAGAAATCTACCCTTAAAATACGATGTGGGACCCGAATTGATACATCTATAATCAGACCCATTATCACTTACAGAAGCAGTGTGTGCAGTGCAACAAAACGAATCTAAATGAACTACCGGTGCTACAAAACAAAGTAAGTGCTACGAATCATTACCAATGCTCATGGTTTGTTCGGAACACACAACTGCAAAGAGAAACCTGCATGCCTAAATTGAACAATTTATTTCAATAACTTCTAAAATATTCTGCAGCAACCTCAATAAGCGTAGTGGGGCAATACATTTCACCATAGGAAGACGATCGTTGCTCACCAGTTGCCAGTTTGGGCAATGTCCTTTGAGCCAGTTTTTCAAACAATTTGTTGTTCCCACAGTTCGTCATTAGGATGAATAAGAGACCATCTGGAAATCATTTGCAGCCAGTCAGGTGCCCTATTCGGATCTAATTTTCTTGTGGGCATTCCCAACTGGTACTTGTCTTTGAATCTGTATGCCACAAAACCATGAATATAATGTAAACATTCCAGATGAATTTTCTCTTTGACTTCTAAACTATGCATTTGTTTGGTTTCTACTATTTCTTCTTCTAAATCTAGAGGCTCTACAAATGAATGTAAAATAAGTTTTTCCACCTCACTAATATTCCCATCTCGGAAGCATCTTTCTTGTACCAAATTAGAAACCATCTTCTGTGTTAAACATACATCCTCCTTTATTGTATCATTCCGTGTTTCACTTAAAATATTAAGTAAACATGTTTCGTCTATTTCATCGGTATTTCTGTTCTCTGTGAAAATGGCGGCCGAATATACAATCTTAAACGGTATTTGAAGTCTAATGGAGGATGATCATTTGCACCCCCCATTCCTCGAATATACGGAAAATCAAGAACGTCTTGATTTAAAGGAGACGTTAAGATATATTCTATGTTATATTTTACACCGAAAAGCGGCAGTTCTTCTAACAGTTATCTTCAACCGAATGTTAAGTTTATCCAACTTTTCCATAATATGGAAATACGCTAAATCATCATGATCCACACGCCGCAAAAAACTCCACACTCTAAATCTTATCGACCTATTAGCCTTCTGAACACAACAAGCAAAGTATTCGAACGACTCCTACCAAAAAGGATCTATGAATAGCATGACTCCCTGACACTACTACCTAATCATCAGTTCGGATGGCGTGCACATCACTCCACAGTTCAGCATGTTCATAGGGTAATCAACGAAATTGCCAAGAGTATAGAAGGCAAGAAATTCTGTAGTGCAGTGTTTCTTGATACTTCATAGGCATTCGATAAGGTGTGGCATGTGGGCCTTCTCTACAAAATAAATAGCACATTATTCATTCAGCAATTTTTATCTCCTTTTAAAATCCTACTTAACCGACAGAAACTTCTCAGTAAGACATAATGACTGCCAATCCAACTTCCAACCTATCGAATCAGGTGTTCCACAAGGTAGTGTTCTTGGATCTCTCCTGTTCCTAATTTGAACTGCCGATATACCCCAAACAAATGACACTATAATTGCCTCATTCGTCGACGACGTAGCCGTATTATCTGTAAGCGTAAACCCAATATTGCCTTCCGAAAATCAACAAGCTCATCTGGACCTCCTCACCGAATGGTACAACAGATGGAGAACAAAGGTCAACCAAACAAAATCAGTGCAAGTTACATTTAGCACCAAGCACAACTCTTGCCCACCTGTAACAATTAATGAACTACCTGTACCTACTAAACCGGAAGCGAAATACGTTGGACTCATCCTGGATCAAAGAGTCACCTGGAAAAAGCACACCCAAACAAAACGCAGACAGATGGATCTCAAATTTCGACAAATGTATTGGCTTGTCGGTCGAACATCCTAACTCTCTTTAAGTAACAAGCTACTGTTATATAAAACTATGATTATACCAATATGGATATATGAGATCCAGTTATAGGGATGGGCCAAGACAACAAACTTAAAAATCATACAAATATTCCAGTCCAAAGTGCTCAAAACAATAGCGGACGGCCCATGGTACATCAGCAACCAGACGCTCCATGACGACCTGAAAATTCCCTCTATTGCGGAAGAGATTCAGCGAATTGCTACCAAATACAAAGACCAAGTAACAAACCACGAGAACGACTTAATAAAGCAATTATACAACAGAGGTCCCATTGGAGAAAGCTACATAGAACATGGCCCCAAGACCTAGCGTAACGAAGAAATCACAATCTACAAGGGGAAATATCAGTGGATGATTCCCTTACAAGTCTAATACATGCAACGCATTTACTTGAGACTGTATGGAACAGGATTGTAAATCTGTAAATCGTCAATAAAAAAATATTATATTTTTCTTTTAAATAGTTAAACACTTCTATTAATGATCTGTTTGTAAGTAATATATCTTTTTGGAATGGAATAAGTCCCTTATGTTTACATACTCTCATTAACTTAATAGCTTCTGATATCTTATTCAGTAAATTCTTTTGATTACATAAATCGGTGCCAAACGCGTTTTGTCCTGGACAATTCCCAGCAAATTCAGTCCGTGAATTCATGAGATCAAACCAGTTATAAATAATAGCATCGTTTCTGCAACTTTTTGCTGTGTTTAGACATAAGTCCGTTTTCTTCAGCATATTCAATAGCTTTTCCTACAGAATTCGATAAAACAGCTGGGCGAACACTTTGTTGCATAGATCCTTTGATATTAATGTATTGTTGCGTTAGTGTATGTGCTAATGTTATTTCTGACGTAGACATATTCAATAATTCTTCCAAACAGTCAATGTTAATTATATGACTTCCACGTCGAAACCATGATTAATTAAATGATTTCGAACAAGCTTTGTCAAATGCGGAACATTCGCATACAAAAAAATTTTTAAAGAATAATTACAGGGATGAGAAAAATAGTAAATCGTATCATGTCCGACTGATAATTTGGATCAGAAAGCAGTATTTCCGGTGCCCATATCACTGGCAATTGCTGCCACTATAAAATTTACACGGTACAATTCTGTCAGTATTTGATCAAAAATTTCTTTAACCATTGGCTGATCAAAATGATAGTAGAATGGCTGTTTCCAATGAGAAAATAAGCCACGAATTGTAACTGCCTGGCAAGCCTTATGTGGTTCCACACCCTGTTCTTGTTTATTATCAATTACAATTTTGTTTGAAAGATAAAGTTAATCAAATGTTAGCACACATATTCGGTCTATAGGATCTAAATATAAAGCTTTTTTTTTCCAATAATGATATTACACTTTTTAAAATTCCTTGATTTATATCATTCTTGGAAACTCATTTTCTTAATGTTGACAAAGTTGGTAGCGGTTAATTATTAGCCCTTAAAAATTTGTATAAAAACAAACAATACACAATCGGTGCAAAGTAAGACACTGGTCGCGTATTTCCCGAATTGAAACTTATGCTGTCAGGCACGATACAAAAGTGTGCCTTGTCTGCCACGTGACGTAGTGCGCACAAATCGTTCTATTTTGTTGGCTATGTAGCATACCGGTTAAGTGTATCGTGATCCGATGCTAAAATGACCTGTTAGCCAGCACAAAAGAACGTGTATGTTATATCGTCATCTCCTATCTGTACTCCCATCCCATGACACTTATGCTTCCACTTTTGCAATACTTGATTAGGTATATTTTAAATAGC
This sequence comes from Limonius californicus, assembly GCA_014611495.1. Classification (NCBI taxonomy): domain Eukaryota; kingdom Metazoa; phylum Arthropoda; class Insecta; order Coleoptera; family Elateridae; genus Limonius; species Limonius californicus. Next base: position 4,629 of record JABXWE010033353.1, read on the forward strand.
ATAGGTCAGTGTGGTCCAACCGTTAGTTACCCGAGGGCCAATCAAACTTTAGTATAGGAATGTGAGGGCCAGAGACATTCCAGAAAGAAAACGAATCGCATATTTTATTCAAAATCTTTTATTAAAATTTATATTAAAAGAAGTTTAATATACTAGTTTAATATACCACTTCATTTTACATCCAGAAATCAATGTGATGATTGGCACTGCTTTCCTGATACAAGTTTATCAATGTCAGTAAGGAAAAGTCTCAGACTCGATTCTAGTGAAGCACTTTCAATGCGATTTCTCGTTTTTCACTTAATTTGTTTGAGAGCAGAAAAAGCACTTTCGCACACTTATGTACTGCCAAACAGCGATAACATTTACAGAGAGAATTTAAGCAGTTTAGGAAAACGTTCTTTAGAAATCAGTTTCCAGAAATAATCAGGGACATCACACTTTTTAGTCTGGTAGAATGGGTCTGCCTGAATATCACAAATTTCCATTTGAAGGTCGCTGGGCACTTCACTCACTTCAATATCCATGGGGTTGTTGAACAGTGCAAGTTTTGGTTTTAGGGAGTCAATATCCTGGAATCTGTCCAAGAACTCTTTCTTGGTAGCTATTATTATTTCATGAAACATATTAAAATTTGTGTCACTTTTTTCTTCTTTCAACTGCTGGCAAGATGGGAAGTGTGCCGTATTATTTGCCTTCAGTGCAATTTGCATGACATCAAGTTTTTTGCGGAAGCCCTCAATGTGTCCATAAAGCTGGGAGTTATTTTGTTTTCTGCCTTGTAGTTTCAGGTTTAAAGCATTTAGATGGGATTTTAAATCTGTGAGAAAAGCAAGATTATTTAAAAACTGGATTTCTTCCAGTTTTTCTTGATACTCATGCCCGATGTTTTCATTTCTGAGAAAAGCAAGAATTTCATTCCTCAACCCAAAAAACTGTTGCAGACAATTTCCAGCACTTATCCAGCGCACTTCACAGTACAATGAAATGTTACCATACTCAGCTTTCAAATTGCCCAGGAATGCAATAAACGCTCTGTGGCTATGGGCTTTATTGCCTCCCCTTATTAAATTTACAGTATTTACAACAGTTTTCATTGTCTCACTGAGTCCTATAATTTTTCCACAGAGAGCCTCCTGGTGGATAATGCAGTGGCAAAACAAAAAATTCATGCCTTTTTTTACACAGTCCTACTAACCCAGTTTTATGACCAACCATTGCTTTAGCTCCATCTGTTGCAATGCCAGAGCACTTCCCAAAACCTCCATATTTAGAAACGACATCATCCAGTGCGTTGAATATGTCAATCCCTTTTGTGCTGGTTTCTAATGATTTTAATTCCAACAGTTCTTCATGAATTTCAAATTCTTCGTTTATTGTTCTGACAAAGATAAGGAGCTGGCTGATGTTAGCTATATCTGTGCTCTCATCTAGAGCTAGAGAGTAAAATTCACATTTTTCCAAAATGCCCTTGAGAGAACCTGAAACTTCACCACCCATATCATTAATTCTTCTACTTACTTTCTGATGAGACAAGGAAACTGTTTCAAACTTTTTAGCCATCTTATTATCTCCAAATGAAGATGCCATTTTTACAGCACATCTCTTAATGAGCTCACCATCCCTAAAGGACTTTTTACTTTTAGCTAGCTCTAAACATACCTCATAAGATACCTTTAAACCAGCAGTGTTTGATGGTTGCTGAAAGATATTCTTCTGTCTAGTTAGTTTCAGCTTCAAATCATTAAACACACAACTTCGGGCACCTCCCTGGTATTGATCGTATTTTGATTTATGTAAGCTGGTATAGTGTCTACTCACGTTATACTCCTTCGAAACATCTAAGACGTGAGAACAGATAACACACTGTGGTTTTCCATTATGTTCAATAAAAAAGTAACTTTCCTGCCACTTTGACTGAAATCGTTGTTTCTCATCTTCAACACGCCGTTCCTTAAGTTCCGCTATTTTAGGTACCGCTCTCGCAACAACGACGACAACAATCTCTCGTCGTACTATATCTCTCAAACAACCTCTCTCGTCAAAAACAACCACTTTGAACTGCCCTGCGCTTCCTTTTATAGCGAAATTGAAACCTTCCAGAAAATGCTCCGCAGCACACGAACGATCGCGAACCTATCGGCGGGGCGCTTCTCGCGCCGGACGTATTGGTGGAAAGACAATTCTGATTGCTGGCGGACTTTTCGGGAACTTCCTTTCCCACCTGGCTCCTTTTTAACTATACTGAATGAAAGTGAAAATCGAAGTAGGCACGCCACGGATTATAACGGTTGAAGAGTGAAGCTTCAATATGGCCGTTATAGGGGAAATGAAGATTGTAAGGTGCTGCTGACGTAAACTTAAAAGAAACCTAAAGTAGTATTACTTAAAAACTTAAAGCAGTAAGAAGGGTAAACGATTTTTTCCAAACGTTAAATTAAAATTTTTTATCCAGTAAGAAGGGCAAGGGCCAACAAAAATAAATAGGCGGGCCGCGGGTTGGACCACACTGGCATAGGTGAAACACTACATTCTTGTCGTTCCAAGAGGTACCTATAATTACCGGATTTGCCGGTCCAGCACTCATTACGCTCTGATAATGCTACCTGCAACCGTTGGCGAAACGTCAGTCTCAATCAGTTCTACGACGACACGGACCGGAGAGACGACTTCATTAGATACAAACCGCGGAAACCTGAAATTTCACATTTATGAACAATAGTACAACAAATATATTTAAAGAAACGGAAATAATAACATATTTATATTATTAGTGAGATGGTTGGGCTTGATGGTAAGCTATAATCTTTGATTCAAAATTATTTAACATTATTTCTAAATCTGCGCGTTTTGATATATTTAATCTGCTTCTACGTTTTCCTAATAAATTATTCAGGTGGTTAAATCCGGCTTCCACTGAATAAGGGCTCAAATATATATTTTAATCCTTGGCATTTCTGCCGTATGGTTTTTGATTTCCAAAATTTGCATATTTATTTGTTTTCATCTCATGGATCCTCAAAAGACTTCTAGAGGTTAATCTATTTTTCAAGTTTTCATTGACAAGTGTGTCTTTTAGTCAATACAATACAACTCATTTCGAAGTTCAAAGTTATTGAAATAATTTTAGTCAACGTGTTCTATCTTTTTTATCCGGAATAGAAGCTCGTAAGTTTCGAAAGAAGATTAGAACTAATTTTGGTATTGTTAGAGTATTACGTAATTTACCAGTATTATATTATTTCTAATAAAAATTTCAGATTTTTTCGCGGATTTAAAATGCTTGCTTCTTGCTAATAAAAAATACTTAATCAATTCATCTTCAATTCTGTTAAGCCTTCATTGTACAGTAATTTTAACTTGTTGAGTGTTAGAAGGATTCCTTTAGGGCTTTAGGAAATTCTAGAATGGTAAAATATAAAATGAAAATGTTTATTAATTAAATTTTTAAAATATACTATAAACAGTTATACGCAAGCGTCCAGGTGATGATCTCATAGGGCAGATGCAGAAAATATAGGGTTCAAATATAGACTTTCCTTATATTTCTGTTAATAGATAATATTTTTCAAACGTAATGATTTTTTCCTAAAGGCTATTTGCTTATAATATAGAATAATAATGGTTTTAATAATACTTGTGTAACGATTATGGATATGTACGTACAAATATTAATACATATGTAGTTATAACAAATCTACTTAAAAACAAGAATTTGCCAAACGGTTTTCAGTAACGCATACTTAAGCATACAAAAGTTTTTCAAATAAACATATGTACCAATTTTTAGGTAACGTTGTATGCTTTAACAAAAAAAAAATACAATAGCGCTTTATTTGTTTCTGATGAATAGACACTTTACAAAAACTACTTTTCTGAAAACTTTATGTTATAACTATATAAAATAATCTTATACTCATTTGAGAACTACATCCAGCATTATCAGGTAAGGCCGACCTGTAGCTTGTCTGCCTTTACAAGCATTTGTTCCAGAAGATTGAGTAATATTTGTTCGTAGGTACTGCCTGCCTAAACAGGGCCGTGTGCTTATATTAATCAAACCTTGGGGCGGACAAGGATTTAATCTTGATGTATTTTGTTTGCCAGGACAATAATACTTACTCGGCTTATGCCTGTTAGCTGTTTGTGAACCCATACAAACTAACGTTTCGCAAGACATTGCAGCTTGTAACTTCAGAGTGAATAGAACACTGAACTCAAATCCGGGAAGCGGAGGTATTTAAACCTCTTTGAGCCAGTCGGGCAGAACGACAGAGTTCTGGTTTGCGAAACGTTAGTTTGTATGGGTTCACAAACAGCTAACAGGCATAAGCCGATTAAGCATTATTGTTCTGGCAAACAAAACACATCAAAATCCTTGTCCGCCCCAAGGTTTAAATAATCTAAGCACACGGCCCTGTTTAGGCAGGCAGGGCCTACGAACAAATATGGCTCAAACTTCTAGAACAAATGATTGTAAAGGCAGACAAGCTACAGGTCGGGCCTTACCTGAAAATGCTGGGTGTAGTTCCCAAATGACGACGCGGTCTAAGCCGAAAGTAAATTGTAATATTGACAGTTCGAGAAACCGCGAAAGCCTCAAAGAATATATTTCATAAAGTTGTTTATCTTCGTAATTTGATAGTGATAGTCATAGTAAGCTTGGGAAATTACAGTTATTCTTTCGTTACAGGGTCAAAAATGAAGATTATTTTAATAGTGGCTTTTGGGGTTGCAGCAGTTCTGGCCAATGAATCCCAAATTTTGAATGATTTCGCCGCTGGCAATGTCCAGTATGTTAGCAACTTATACACGGTAAGAATTAATTATTCCCCGTTGTGGTAGTAAGAATTATGATATTGGCCGTTTTGATACTAACTGCATTGACGAGGAAAGAGCAAAAGACTGTAGTTTTAGCTGAGTAAATTATTGAATTACATTGACGTGTGTTTGAGTGGTGGAATTGATTTGTATGGCTTTTTCTTATGTTTAGGAATTGTTGAAGGAGCATTCTGGAAATTTCTTGGCGTGTCCTTTATCGATTCAAAGTGTGTTTGCTCTTGTCAATGGTGGTGCAAGAGGTAATACCGCCAAGCAAATCACTTCCAGTTTGCGTCTTCCAGAGGGCGCAGAAAAGGTACGAGAAACATTCCACCGCTTGGCAGAAATCTTCCAAACCAATGACAAATACAACCTTAGCAGTGCCAACAAAGTGTACGTGGCAAATTTCTTTAAAATTAGCGACCAGTACAAAAGCACCGCCGTTGATGTCTTCCAATCCGAAATTCAAAACATCGACTTCAAAAATGCTCAACAAGCTGTAACAGAAATTAACAAGTGGGTCCAAGAAAAGACTCACGACAAGATCAAGGATTTGTTGAGCACGGACGCGGTGGGGTCAGATACAATCGCTGTCCTTATTAACGCTTTGTATTTCCAAGGAAAATGGTTAAAAACTTTCAGTGACGCCACACTGAGGAAGTTTTACCTTAATAAAAAGGATAGTGTTGACGCTTATTTCATGAAAGCAACTGGATCTTACAATTATTATGAAAGCACCGAACTGAACGTAAAATATTTGGAGGTTCCGTATGAAGGACACGAAGTTAGCATGGTGTTCGTTTTGCCCAATGACCTGGAAGGATTGTCAGCACTAGAAGCTCGCGTTAGTGATGTACTCGCACCTCCCCAATTTAGTAAGAAACGTGTTGAGGTTATCCTTCCCAAATTCAAGATTGACACGACTACACATTTGATACCAGTTCTGCAACGGGTACGTATGGGGATGTATACAAATTACATATATACGAGGATTACGAGCTTCCCTTATAAAAACGATTGGTTTAATATAGTTTACTTGAAATGAGTTTATCACTGTTTGCAAAATTGCATGCTTTTAGCATATTAAATTATTAATAGTCATTTGAAGAAATAATGTAAATAAGCTAGATTCTTTTTGTACTTGATAGATGGGTCTATGAACTTCAGAGAGGGAGAGGGAGTGGGAATGGGAGTGGGAATGGGAGTGGGAATGGGAGTGGGAATGGGAGTGGGAGTGGGAGTGGCAGTGGGAGAGGAAGAGGAAGATGGAGATGGAGAGGGATAGGTAGAGGGAGAGGGAGGATG
>JABXWE010033354.1:0-10250 GCA_014611495.1 Limonius californicus
TTAAAGACGTCTCAAAAACTATTCAGAACGAATTGCTAGATGCAATGTTGCAAATTTACAAGCAGGAAATATTAAAAGAAATTAAATCTGCAAATTTCATTGCTTTGGAGGCCGATGAAACTACTCATAGACGTCTTTTCCAGCATGAAATATAGGAGAATGGATTGTATGTACAAAAAATAGGTACGTTTTTTCTTGTGCCCGCCCTCTTGCTTAACTCACGAGCCGCCACTGAGTTTATGGGCAGCAAAAACGTGCGAAAATGGTGCAGAGAGTTTAAAACCGGACGTACAGACGTTCATGATAAACAGCGTGCCAGGCGGCCATCGGTTTCGGACGAAATGATTGCGAAAGTGGAGAGGGTAATGCTTGAAGATCGACGGGTGACGATTCGTGAACTGTGCAAATTGATGCCCGATGTCAGTAAGACTACTATTGACAAGATGTTGGTAGAACATTTGCATTATCACAAGGTGTGTGCAAGGTGGGTTCCCAGAATGCTCACCGAAAATCACCAACAGCAACGGATTGAAGCAGCCCGCGATTTCCTTGATTGCTAAGCAGAAGAGGGCGAGGAATACTTGGATTCAATTGTCACTGGCGATGAAACCTGGATACATTACACGACACCAGAGACAAAAGAACAGTCCCGCCAGTGGCGGCATTCAGGATCGCCGAAGCCGCCAACAAAGTGATGGCGACTGTGTTTTGGGATAGGAAGGGGATATTGTTGTGCAAGTTCATGCCTACCGGGACAACAATAAACGCTGATCGCTACGTCAATCTTTGAAGAACCTTCGCCGTGCAATTCAAAACAAAATAAGTGGACGCGACTGCCTCCCTGGACTTTCCCATACTGGAAACTGTTCATATCATCTTTATTCAACAGTAGAGTTATTTTCCTCAAAACGGTTGTTCAAGTGCTATCCTAAAACCTTGCCTCGTAACGAACAGACTTACAAGATTTGTAAGAATTCCCGCCAAATATCTGCGGTGCCCCTTAATTTCCTTTTAATATGCAACCAGGCATACTTCATTCTCTACTATATACGTCGCGCGGTCTAACTAGTACCGATCGCTGTTGCTACCGAGGTAAAATTTTCTAAGTCCCTGGAAATTATATTTTGTAGGGCATAAAAAATCCATTTTTTATTTTCGCGGAAAAAGATTCTTTGACGCAAACAAATAACAACCGTTAGAATAAAAAAAATATTTTTCTAAAAAAGAGGGGGGAGGGGGACGGTGCGCTTACATATATCCACGAGTGTAATATTTCTTTGCATATTCATATGCTCCATTACGTACTGAGCGATTCAGTGAAAACCCCAGCTTCCTATCTTTTTTTGTTTATTAATTAAAGGAGTTTGAAGTTTCAAACTTCCAAGCTTCGTAGAGGGCGCCACAGGAAAATTACGGAGTTCTTCAACAAACATATCGATAGCCCCTTGCGAGGTCTATCGACATATGAAATTTAAAAAAATTCCTTGGAGCAGTTTTTGAGAAATAATTTTTTGAAAATTTCCAAAATTTTGAAAATTCGTAATTTAGGCCCCTTATAATTTTTCAAAAAACTTTTTATATCACCTCATTTTACCCTTCATATAATATTCAGAAAATAAAAATCATTTGAATCGATTCATCCGTTTTCGAGTAATTGGGCGTTAAACTCAAAATTTTCAAAAAATCATAGCGCCCTTCATTTTAAAGCTAGCGAGTTCGGAAAAAAACTAACAGATTTGTCTTATGACCCTCTATCGTTATCCGCGATAAAAGTTTCAAAATTGTAATCACGAAAAAAGTGATACCAAAAAAACATGCGTAACTTCCGCTTCCGGTTTCGGATTTTTTTGAAAAGCTTATTTTTTCGATGAATTTGCGATACACCCCCGCATTCCAAAGCGCATCAAAATCGGAGCAATACTTTCGGCTGTAGGAGCGTCACATACGTACATACCCACCCACAGACAGACATTTTTTAAAAACCACTTTTTTGGGTTCCTAGAGACCCAAAACGGATATATCCGTTAAAATCTCGATTTCGAAATTTCCATGATTTCAATACTTACCCTATACCTATAAGGTATGGGAAAGTAAAAAGGGACATGCTGACGACGGGAGTGCGTTTTCATCACGACAACGCTCGTACCCACACCGATCGTGCAACAACCGACCTCATCAGCCAATTTGGATGGGATAACGTCACACACCAAGTGATTATCATCTCTTTCCTCCGTTGAAGGCACACCTGAGTGGGATGAATTTCAGGACCACGAGGAGGTGAAAGAAGAGAGGTCGCACGCTACCTGCACGCCGCGGCGGGAGAGTTCTATGACACGGGTATACGAAAAATGCTACACCGCTGCATCGATCGCAACGGGGATTATGTAGAAAAATAGTAGAAAGTCCAGGCTTTCCAACAATGTATAACTCTTTGCAAATAAACGTGTTTTTCTTTGCGAAAAAAAATTGGAGACCTTATTTTACAGACAACCCTCGTATTAATTGATGGTTTAATAATCTACCAACTGACAATCAACTTTTTATATTGTCAACTGACAGACGACTATTAATTGATGGGTTAATAAATTGTTTATTATCAGATTTTCCCATTTATCACACTTCGTGTTAATTTTAAGATTAAATCGTTAATTTAGAGGTTAATTAACTGTTAAGTGATGGCTTTTTTTTAGCAATAAACACTTTTATTTGCTAAGTGACAGATGAATATGTAATTTATCAGATTATCTATTAAATGATGGGTTCACGATTTCTTATTTGACAGTTTTTTCTGTTTATTAGTACTTATTTCTGACAAATTAATATATTATATGAAAGTTTAATAATCTACTAATTAATATGTTTTCTATTAATCATTGTTTGTCAAGTGACGGATCAATCTCTCAATTGACAGATTGGTGTATAAACTACCTGAAAATTAATGTCATTTGACACACTAATTTGTTAATTATTAGGTTAAGAATCTCTTAATCAACAGATTAATCCATCAATTGGTAGATCAATCTCTTAGCTGAAAAATTCATTTGTTATTTGACAGATTAATGTATTAATAATTTATTAATTGAATGATTAATATATTACATGACATATTAATCTACTAATTGATGGGTTAGTAATTTATTAGTTGACAGTTCTTATCAATAACTGCTTTTTCTATCAATTAACAAAATAATCTATTAACTGATAGTTCAATGTATTATCCGACAAATTAATCTTCCAATTGGCAAATAGATGATTTGCCAGACATTCTTTTTTGTCATTTGACAGACTAACATATATGTAAATAGACAGATTATATGGTATTATTATTTAGTAGGTTAATATGTTAGTTGATGTATCAATAATTATTAATCAACAGGTTGGCGTATCAGCTAGCACATTAACCTTAATGAAGGTTTTTAAACTGTTGGTTGGGTTGACAAATTAATCTGTTATTTGCAATATTTTAGTTTAAATTTGAGTTATCGCTACACTACCCCCTAGTTTTCGTTTCAATCATATAAACATTTTTTTTTAAATTACTAATTTTAGATCGATTTTAATCCAATTAACTACGGTATTTCAATAATTTACACAGACAGCAGTGCTTGTAATACTGTTTCTATTCTGCAATGTCTGCAATCTTTAGCCTCGCCCCAGAATGGGAACTTTTAAATTAAACCCACCACAACCCTACGATAACACAAAAACCTGCAAACTGACAATTTCAGTTGACTCATCCTTCACCTCGTTTTTTAAATATCCATTCTATATTTGCTCTATTTTGCTGCAATGGGGTGTGCAGTTGTAATGCTAAGAAAGGAAAAATGGGGAAGTACTCCTAACAAGGCCTAACCTCCTAAAGATTTTTCAAGTCAAAAATTTTTCGGAGGTTGGAAAAGGCCGATACAATCCTGCATCTGAGCAGAAGAAATAAAATCTTACCTGGTCCTCGTTTAGATAATTAGGTAAGCCCCCAATAAAGATTTTATGTGGTGAATCGGGCACTACAGTGCTGATTACACCCGCTGGAACAGCCAAGGCTGTTTCAGACATACCCGGCATGGGTTGGTAATCGTGTGGCCTCCGAATTTTCAAACTCTGACCTAAAATTAAAGCAGCAGCTCAAAAACCAAGTCCCAGCAAACTGCACATTCAATTTACCCTTAAAATTAATCCCATCAAACGCCATCGCTTGTGTGGTCTCATCAATGGAGCGGAACTCTAAGAAAGCAAAGTTTTTGTCCAAGTTAATCTGGCACGCAAGCACAGGGTTGCCAGCCGCTTGGGCCAACCCACTGAGATGCATCTGCTGGTTAAAGAACTCCATCATTTCTTCTTCCGTTACTCCAAAGGGAATGTTGCCCACATAAAGCCTGCGGGCCTGACGGGTTATGGTTGATCCGACGACCGGAACAGCCGCCTGGGGCGTGTCTGCAACAATATTTGCTGGAATCTGCCCTGCCGCCTGCATAGCCTTATATTGCAGGGGTGTGATGTGTTCGAAGCCTGGTGGAGGCACATCCCAGTACAGAGAGGGCTTGCGACGACGCGAATAGCCTTTATGTCGAGAGCTACACATGACAAACAGGTTCAAGAATGAAGAATTATTATTTATAAAGCAGTAATAGAGAAATACTAACCCTGATCTGCTTCTTCTTCTTGGGCGCTCGCGGCTTCGAGAGCGAGACCTTCTCCTGTGTTCTCGTGAGCGGGACCTCCGTCTACGCTCCCTTTCGCGTTCACTGGACCTCCGGTCCTTTTCTATTTCGAAGAAATTCGAGTTTTAATACGGAATTGCGGAAAATATATCATTATACGCCGGTGGTGTCATAAGCGACTATTTGAGGTTAAGAACCGCTTACCTTTATTATTTTCTTCACCCATGGCGCTTCTGAATGTTGCAATTAACTAAAATTTCGATCTTCTTGCGAAATGCACACCAGGAATATTTTACGAATGAGAAGCTGAACGCCAGGTACAAACATGGAGAACAAGATTTGCTGCTTGGTTCTTGACTTTGGAGAATGAGTTTAAGTAGCGCCCTCTCTAGGACAATAGCAATGTTATTTAGTGAATTGTGAAGGAATTTTGAACAAGGGTTTACTAAGTTGAAGAGAAATGCACAAGATGGTCATGTACAGGTTGTCTTACAAATACCAATTTTTAACAGTTTAATAGGGTATCTAATGTTCCATATAAACCGATGCAACTATCTTCAGCGCCTCTAGTGAGGAGGCACACTCCTACGATTTGTGTCTGTACTACATTCTAAACCTAGATGATTCGGTTCCGTATTAAAGGTTGTAAACGAATCTAGGAAAAAGTACCCCCGGAAAAAATACCCTGGCAAAAATACCCCCGGAAAAAAAACCCCCTGGAAAAAATATCCCCGGAAAAAATTCCCCCGGAAAAAATACCCCCTGGAAAAAATACTCCTGGAAAAAATACCCCTGGAAAAAATACCCCCTTCAAAATACTTGTTAGTATTTTCATTTTATATTATCTTGTGATAATCCTCCACTAGCAACAAGATTTGACAAAAAAAAAGCTTCTAAACATGTTATTATTTTATTATTTTACTTGTACATTTGAAAATTACAAATTATATACTGAAGTAATAGTAACGCACACTTACACTTATACGGTTTCTGTAGTTCTTATGTTGTGACTTATTGCGATTAAAAAATTTTCTAAGTCTCTGGCGCCCGTTGAATACTCCTCACATAGCGCCTTTAAACGAGTTTGCGGTACTTCATAGACTGGCCGTTTTTTCTTTGGTGGAAGCCTTCCAATAAGTCGTTGTTGAATTTTGGTCTTGTCATACGGTTTTTGCAAAAAGTCATTAGTGTAGGGATTATTTACAAATAACCTGATAGCTATGCATGCAAGTACTTGGGTATTTGGTTTAATTAGCGAAAACTAATCCTAATCCTTGACGCGAGGACAAGGAAGAAAATGGTAAGGACTTTATTTTTACTGCTGTTAGAATTTTATTATATTTTTTGATAGTTCAAGTTCGGAATGTAAGATTTATAGCCGCACGCACCCACCCACAGACAAGCAGTTTTTCTGAATCATTTTTAGGAGTTCCTGCAGGTCCAAATTATTAAAAATTTAGAACAAATTTGGGGATCTTGACGTAGAGGTAGCTAATTAGGTATGAGGGGGTATTTTTTACAGGGGGTATTTTTTACGGGGGTATTTTTTCTAGGGGGTATTTTTTCCGGGTGTATTTTTTCCGGGGGTATTTTTTCCGGGGTATTTTTTCCGGGGACGTTTTAAACACTACTAATATTTCCCGCCAGTTTCAAATGTATCCACTGATTCTTATTATAGCAACCAGTGGCGGCTTGTACTAAAGGGCACAAGGGCAGTGCCCACCCAACCACCATGATAAACACAGAAAGAAATTCGCATGTAATTCAGTGCATTATTTTAATTTCATTCTTTTAACGATGGTATCAAATTTTCCTTCCGCACCAAAGGCGCGGCTAACACGCTCAAAACTATGTTCCGGGGAACGCTCTGATTTGTTCCCCATGTAGAGGTGATTCGGTTGCCTGTCGGTTATCTTCGCTATACGCGATATACCAGGCGAATGGGGCACCGAGCAGATTGTTCCCGATTTGCAGTCACGTTTGAATTTGGAGCGCAGACTTGCAGTGTTTTCGCGCAATCGCGCGTTTGAATTCAAAGACGAAAGTGACGTTTTTTCAATGATGGAAGTTAATTGTGTGCAAAAAGATCGACTGAACGCAGTGGCGGTCCTATCAATAGAAAAGAAGTTCGTCCAGTCTATCCCGGATTTTGACAACAAAGTCATAGACGTCTTTTCCAGCATGAAAAAGAGGAGAATGGATTTTATGTACAAAAAATAGGTAAGTTTTTTCTTGTGCCCACCCTCTTTCTTAACTCACGAGCCGCCACTGATAGCAACAATGAAATAGTACACCAGCTAATTTACGTATTAAAGAAATATACATGAAATGTGTGAATTTAAATTTGACGTGCAGAATATTTAGTTTAAAAGAAAGTTACATCATTCACCTATTTTCCTTCATCACGTTTACTTATTACTCTGTAAATTATTTGTGAGTAGATTTCGTATGATTGGATTTGAATGTTTAATAGATTCATTTCGTCATTTTAATTCGTAAACAGCGCAACTTACGCCATCTTTCGGTTATCTCGAAATTTATTGCTGGTTTGTAGGTATTTTTATTGGCTAGCGCCGGCTAGAATTCTCGAGGCGGACAGGACGCAGGACTATTAGAGGCATTTCCAGGAATTGTTCAGCTGGCTTTCTGCGTGCCAAAAGAACCTTGGTTAGCTGCTTGGGGGGTGCAGACGTTGTGTGCTCAGCGAAAATAGGGTGGGGTTAAAATTACTCTCATAAGTTAGTTTTCGTAACATTTTTAGCAATAAAATTCGACGATAAAATCGGATTAAATATAAACAAGACTCACTAACTTAATTGAGAATACCGTGAGGTTTTTATTGTCGATTTTTACATATACAATTAACCCCGTTATCACTTTTAATGTTCCCATGAAGATTCGCGGTTTCAACAAACACTCTAAGCCTCAGTTTATCGTTTTTGATTCTTAAAACTACCAATTCGTCGTCATTTCTTTGTTTTTGCGGAAAATTTCATATTGGGCAACCTCCCGCAACGACTAATTCTTCGTTATTTTGTTTTGGTTGCCAGTCACGTCAGTCTGGTTGCCATCTCTTTCTCTCTTCCCTCTTCCTTGGGGAATTGAACAAACGAAGATCTACCTTTGTGGCTTCCTCTACTGTCGCAGAACGAAAGATAAAACTATTCATATTTTCAATTATTAGTGGAGATTGTAAAATGTAAGCAATGATTTGTTTGTAAATTGCTTCGATTTGTGAAAAGTAGGCGTAGTTGTATTTTCATGAAATAAACCTTTATGCCAATTACTCAGTAATTAAATAATTAACTCTACCTGTGTTGTGAACTCAGTTGATATTGATTACGTAGTTTTTGCTCGCTTTTATAGTAAATGTTGTAGTCAGTAGCGACTCGAGCAACAGGTTCGGACGTTTCCAGGCCCTTTATATCTGGACTGACTCTCATCCTCGTTTGAATGTTTTACGTGCACGGACCTTTTATTCGATATATTTGTTTTATTGTTTAATGTCTTATGTTTTGTTAGTTTTTGTGTGAGAAATACTGAGATGAGGAAGACAACAAGGTAGGATCGACTCCTGTAAGCTTTTGGTCTTTTCACGCGAATGTTCGTTTAACCGTGACTTGAAAGGGTGGCGCCCATTTATTTTGCCTTGCCCGTACATTGCGATAAGGAAGACTTTCTTCCCGTAATTGATTTCCGCGAACCCTGCTTTCTCCCTGTGTTAGCCGAAGAGCCAATTATATCAGTTTGTTACTAGTGGATGAAAAGGATCATATAGCCCGTAACAACAGAATTAATTGAAAATATCTTTAAGGAATTGTTTACAGCTTCTCGAGTAACCGGTAAGGATAAGGTGGCTATTTTCAACGTCGTGTGGAACTCTCAGCCTGTAATAGGGAAATGTATTCCAAATACTTAGATAGCAATATTATTAAATCCTGCAACAATTGCTATCTTGGAGATGTATATTTTCAAGGCGACTTAGCTTACATTTTTCACTGTCTTTTAGCAGAAATTTTTGAGCTAAAGCTTTCAAAATCTAAATGTATGGAAGATATTAAGCAAAAAATTATTTCAGGTTCTTGAAGTATGCATTTTCAAGTTTATATAGTCTAATATGTTGCATTCATCATTAGCATCAGACATATTTTATTTAGTTAAACTGTGAGCTTTGCGGAAGTAAATGTATCAAACGTACTGAGATAAAAATGTTTGCTGGTTCTTCAACATTTAGCAATTACTGATCTTGAAATTTCTAGGGTTATTCCGGCTGTAATTATTTGTCGCATCTTCAGCAAGAAAGTTTTGATTTCAAAACATAAACAGGACTTGCGTTGGCGACGCGCTCGGGAACGGACCTATTTTGGGCGCTTTCGAGCAAAATTGCTTAGCCAGACTTTAAAAAATATTTTGGGTGCAAACCATCAAGTACCAGTGCGTGCAATTTCAGTGCGTGTGTGTACGAACCTAGGAAGGTAGGAGGGAGGAACTCTACCGGTTCTACCTGACGAACGATTAAAGGTGAAAGATACGCGACCGACAAAGAAAACAACAGGACGGAGGGAAAAGCAGGAAACGCAGTAAAAGATAAGTGATTGAAGGCTTAAATAGTCTTTTGTAGTCTTTTGTAGTCTTTGTAGTCAATAAAATAATACAATTATAAATAGAAATTAAAACGGGGGCATTGCGTAGCAAATGAATGCAAAACTGTACAAGCGGATAGGCATCCAGGGACGCATTTACAAACGACAAGGGTAGGAAGCAGGTAGAGGCCTTTTCGAGCCGTCGCAACCAAAAACTGAAACTCTTGTTATACGACCATAAAAATTCAAATCGAGGATAATACTCCCAATTGGGGCCAACTTCCAAGAAAATATTTCTCGGCGGCAACAGGCAGTCAAGCATAACTTTAATCAAGGGACTCACTCGTGATTGGAATAAAATAGTCGCGTTTAGTATTTTACTGACTAGCTGGAAAGCTGATAGGGGGTCAACTAGTAGAGTATATTAGGAATAATTTAGGTCCAGGAAATTGCAACTTCTAAAAGTAATAAACGAATGGTAAAATTTAATCTTAAGTATTTTAATGTAATTTAAGTTACTGTAATTTATTTCAGTGCGTAGATTCGGGTAAGCAAATTAGGGCAAATCTAGGTCTCGGTATCTGTAACTTCTACAACGATCTGAAACTATAATCTCATTTAATCTCTTTTAATTTAATTTAAATTAACCTCCCTTAATTTAATTTAAAGCGCAGATCCGGGTAAGCCAAATTAGAGACCGCAAAAGTCGCGTTTAGTATTATTTTGAGTAGTTAAAACTGGAAAAGGGGCCAACAAAAGATAAGTTAACAATCGAGGTTAAAGAAAAAATTCAAAATATTTCACATTTAACTGTAAAGCAGAATATATTACGGACAATTAAGGTCTAGGCATTTGTAACATCTAAAGGTAACAAACGATTTGTACACTATAATATCATTTAACTTTAATTAACTTAATCTCCTTTAATTTAATTTAATTTACTTTAGTGCGCAGATCCGGGAAGACAAATCAGAGACCGTAAATAGCCGCGTTTAGTATTATTGTGATT
>JABXWE010033356.1:0-28603 GCA_014611495.1 Limonius californicus
TGTCTTTTTATTTCACAATGGTACATCAAAAACAAATATAGATTAAGTATAAACAAGGCCCATATAATTGTATCATTGGAAAACAAGGGCGCTATTCAGACCAAGTCTGCTCTTCCATAGAAACCCAGAAAGAAAAAAAAATAATAATAAAGGGAAAAGAAAACATGTTACCTAAATCAAACGAATAACTTCAAAAACTAATACTAATTACATTTCGAGTTCAGTGATGACTTCTCATTTAATAATTTAATAAAATGCAAATAAGTAAATAAATAAATAAATAGGTGCAGGTTAGAGTTCAACAACTACCGCTGTGAGACTGTTGACGCATTTGTATTTCGCTGTACCTTTTTTAAAGCAGAAAAGTGATAACGCCTGTGATTCGGGGGAGAAAATGTTATATACTTTTGACACTTGATAACTAAAGCCACGTTCGAAAAGCGCCGTCTTATGCGGTGGTAGTGTAATAATCCCTTTGAATCGAATATTTAGGTTGTGAACGTCTTCTCTAAATGTAATTTTACGGTATAAATATGAAGGCTTTTTCTCACTTATAATTTTATGGAAGAATGAAGCACTTAACTAGATTAAGGAAACCTTAGATTTGTAAGTAACAGTAACAAAAGGGGCCTTAATTCTGGATGCAGTTTAAGGACGTCGCTGCGATCGCTACACGTTTTTGAAGTTAGTGCCGCGTTACATGGCGCAACATTAGTAACCGAGTGTAATGCCGCTATCTATATTAGTCTTTTCTTAGTCCAACTGACTATAATCTTTTCTTAAGAAACTCTTTGTTCACCTAGTTAAGGAATGCGAAGAAAGGTTCCTAGCTAAGTTGCTAATGGGTATTTACGCAAATAAAGGCATTTCAATACGGTTACAATATTTCTTACAAGGTAGTACGAGTAGAATTTATAGGTAGTAATAATATCTGTGGCTTGGTGCTAAAAGGGCCAATGTCAATTTTTTCCCATTTGGTGTTCTATGTGGTGTTAGCCTACATAGACTTGCTACTTTGTTGCGCTATAAGGGCCAATGTCTAATCCTAACCGTTACTTCTTAATAAGCAAGCGTGGGGCCAAAGCTGTAATGTATTTTGCGAAATTTTTCGTTGTTAGAAAGGCCTTTGTCGACATACGCCATATTCAGTTTCTAAACACAAGAATTTAGTTACTGCTAAAGGGTCAAAGTTAACATTGGCCGTTTTAATCGGTAGTTTCTCAACTATAAGGATTATATTGGCCTTTTTATTCAATTGCGTTTGGTATGCTTCTGTCAAAATCCTTGCTTTGACAGTTCACATTGCTTTGCTTATTAAATTAATTAAAGATGAGTCAAGATCCAGAAGAATATTAGATTTATGTGCATTGTCACAAGAAGTTAAGCATTATGCTATCTATGTAGTATTATTAACTTACACAGACATTTTTAGGTTATGAGTTAATTACTCGTGGTCTGATTTGTGTCCTTATGTTTCAGATTCGTTGCATGTTAGTACTAGAAGCAGCGTTCTGTCTAGCCCAGCACCGTCTGTATGCAGTGAACTACAACATTTATTAAACAATAAAATTGAATCTCCAGTTAACCTCACGCCCAGTTTTGGTAATCCAAATCAAGAAATAATACGTCAAGCCGTACCAGTGCCTGGCCACAGTGGATTGATTGTTCAAACTTATAAAGACCATATAAAACTGACTCCGCTGAAGACTGTTTCACCACGTTTTTGTAGTGAATCTACTCAGCTTGTGGAATTTGCATCTGACAGTGACGAAAGGATTCCTAGTGATGAATCTTCAGAAGAAACTCAAAGTAGTGAAAGTGAAAATCACGAAAAAATTGTACGTTCAAGACAAAACGTGCAAGAGGTCAACACAGTTGTTGAAATATTACAAAACGAAGTAGGTTTGGTAAATGACATCCCAGGAGTTGCACTGCCAATAAAAGGAAATCGAAGGGCCAGAAAAAAAGTAGCAGCGAGAGAAAGGTCAAGAAAAAGGAAAAGAAATCCTAATAATTGGACACGAAATATTCGTAAATCGTTAAAAACAGCAGGTAAAGAGTTTATATCTGTGCTAGGTAATAAAGTATCTGCTAAAGAAATAAAACCGCCTTGCTCTTGTAAAAAGAAATGCTACGTAAAATTTGAATTTTCAGGCAGACAGAAGCTCTTCTTAGACTTTTACAAACTGTCTGTAGAAGGACAAAATCAATTTCTTGCTAGTTTGGTAGAAGAATCTAGAAAGAAAACTGAAAGATTAACAGTTGACAGAGAGACAAAGAGCCGCAGACAATTTTCAAGAAAATATTACCTTCAAAACAAGGAACATAAAATTGAAGTCTGTCAAACAATGTTCTTTAACACCCTTGGCATTAGCTTAAAACAAATAAGAATTATTGTAGAAAAGAAACGTGCTAGTGGAACTGGAGTGTGTCCAGAAGACCGAAGAGGCAAACATCAAAAGCAATCAAAAGTAAAAGACGTCGACAGAAAGGTTATTAGATATCATATCGGTACGTTTCCTGCATACAAAAGTCATTATTCCAGAGAAGAAGGATTTCCCTGCATTTTTTGACGCATGTATGAGCCATCGACAATTTATAATTAAATACACGTTATTAGTACGTTTGCAAAAACAAACGTCATGGGAAGCGGGACTTATTAAAAGAATCTCCAGTTCTCAAAAATATAAAAAAATTAGGAAAATAAATTACCACTAAAAATTTAAGGCTGTTTTAATCCCTTGTGTAAATTAATTTTTAATAGTTTTAAGGTTGTTTTAGTTTGTAAGTTTGACATAATTAATGTATTTATAAATAGCTAATGAAATAATTTTTTTATTATTTTCGTATAACTTTTGTGGACCTACCTATTTATAATATAACGCTAAGCTCTACCTGGCCTTTTGTCTTTTTGTATTTACTAATAAAAGGTTATGACTTATGAGTAATACCTGAGGCAGATTATTATCTCCGTTTACCTGTTTATCTTATCTATTAGAAAGTATGGTCGTCCAACAAAGTTATGTATATATCTAATCTGAAGTGTATTTGGCATACTACAAATGGAAGGTTGAGGTACCTTCTTGCGCCATCTATCCCATTAATCCAAAAATATTATTAGCAAGACGGGTTTGTCATTGAGTTGAGAGATCTAAGGTTTCCTTAATCTATGGTCATACGTAAAGGATGGACCATAGATTTGATCCCCAAATACAAAATGAGAAAGAACTAACTTTTCACACAATAAAGTTTTATTACGAATACTCAAATATTGTCTATGCGGATAGATGAGTCTCAGACTTGAATACGATTTTTTTAAACAATTAGATACGTGCGATTTTAATCTCAAACTGCTATCAAGGATTATTCCAAGGTTGCGGGCTTCCTTTGTAACTGGGATGGTATCCCCATCAACATCTAAGTTCACTCTGTCTTCTAAAAGCACCAAATCTTTACGTTTTCCAAAGAGCAGTAGAACTGATTTTTTGGGTTAAGTTTGAGACAGTGCTTCTTGGATATATCCGAAATATTAACCGAATCTTGATTTATATTCATCAAAGCACGCTGATGATCACCAACAGAAAAGGAATAATACAGTTGAGTATCATCAACATACATATGCATATTACAAGTATAAATGTGCTTGTAAAAGATGGAGGTATATATAATATATAAAAGGGGGCCTAACATTGAACCCTGTGGTACTACTCGCATAACTTCCCTAGAACCAAAGCAGCCACTGGGCAATTTCACAACCTGTTTTCTATTACTCAGGTAATTGGCCAAAAGTGAAACAGATTCTATAGAGAGACCAATATAATTTAGTATACAGCAAAGGAGTTCGTGATTTATAGTATCAAAAGCTTTGCTGAAGTCAAGTAGAACTAACACCGACATTTTACCTTGATCAGAAGCTGTGATAATATCATCAATAACATCCGTTAAGGCAGTTGTACAGCTGTACCCTGGTCTAAAACCTGATTGGTATTGTGGAAAGATATTATTTTGTTCCAAAAAGTCTCTCAACTGGGAATCAATGACCTTTTCTAATATTTTAGATAAAGTTGGAAGAATACTTATCGGTTGTAAATATTTGTAATGTACAGGACTGGGTATCTTCGGTATAGGAACTACTACAGCATTCTTCCAAACACTTGGAAATTGCTTAGTTATCAGACAAGAATTAACAATATGAGTAATATAAGGAATGATTAGCGGACAACAGAGCTTGATTATATGTGCATTAATTTTATCTGCTCCTGTGCTGTTGCTCTTTAATTTATCAATAATGGAAGAGATCAGCGACAAGTAACAAGTGAAAAATTAAAGAGTGGCAGTTTATCAGATACTTTCTTTCTTGTTCATTGTAACGGTTCTTAAGCCTGGTTTTAAGCAACCCGTTTTGCGTCTGGTGATATTTTCGCTTTTAGTAATATTTCGAAGCTGGTCGACCTGTAGAATTTTGGGCGAGTTCAAGTTTCAAATTTTGAGGGGACATTTTTGGATACAGAACAGTTGTACGTAGTCAGTGGTACAAGCGAGTACGATTCTTTTTCTGGAGGTATTTATGTGTCGTAAGATTGCAATTAGTCGTTGATGACAGGGAAGTTATTCCATTCTAAAAATCTACGCCACTTAAGAGTTTTGTGTCTTCGATTGGAAGTGATCAACTCTGGAAGTTTTTCCGATATAATATACCACAGTTAAGGAAGCTAGTGTTCACGCCAGTATATAAAACATCTGGTGAGTTTTTGTTTCACGAGCGATTGTCTTATTCCATTCTCTTGGATCTGCTGTTTAACTTATGTACTTTAATAAAATTTAGGCACGAAGTGTGGGGTAATTAATCCGTCCATATAGGAATTGAGAGTGATAACGATCAGAAAAATTTACGTTTCACGAATATCCCGAGCCACTTCGCAGCGAAGACATCTGGATTTCCCTGACACCTGTGTTAGAGGTCGTCTGCTCCGTAGAACTGCTTTCGTAGATTAGAAAACATCGGTCAAGGGAAGTGCAAATTGAATTCGAATTATGAATTGATTTATTTATAAATTGTTTCAATTTTCGTAGAAATAATTAACCGTATCTTATTATTAAACGTCATAAATATTATAAATTTATGATATTGGGGAATTAAATACTTTATTATTATTTTGTAATAGTACGGCAATTTTACGTGTTTCTTGATATACAGGGTACTCCAACCGTCGTGTATTATTGCGACTTGTAGTTCAATTTGGGTTTTAATTAATGATATTGTTTATTTTATCGCTCGCCAAATCGTTGAGATCTCTTCGTACGGTATGCGTTTTGCTTATTAAGTTATTAATTATTTATGTGCTTTCGTTACGCAATAATTACCTAGGGTTTGTGTGAGTTTTGCTTTCAGCAGGGTGATTGTTTACCATTTACGTAAAATTGACTTCACTAAGGGATTTATGTTATATTCAAACTGATTCATGGGGGATTATTTGTTGAGTATTAAATTTAACTTATTTGCAATTTGTCTTTTCATTTACGACGATAAACTTGAATATCAGATTAAAGAGAGAACTACTACAAAAGGAAAGGTAGGTGAATGCTGGACCAGAGATTCCGACTTTTCTAATTTTTTATATCTAGGATTGTGTTGGCAAGTTTACAAGTCGGTGGCGCCTGTTATTTATTTTATTGGAACTCAGCCCATCTTCGATTGAGTTCTCCGGGATGCCAACATTATCATTTTTGTAATTCATCTACAGAGCAGTGGCGTAGTAGGAAGAGGGGTTTGGACTTTTTCGCTAATATTTCTGGTTGGTTTTTGTTTGTGTGAATTTAATAGGCGTGACATCATATAAAACTCTTTCAACTCCTCAACGTTATCGGTAATGATTGGAACTGAATTAAGAAAGTGGTCATTGATATCATCAGCATTAAGACGTTCCTTAGGAAGGGTACTGTTGGTCTTACATGTTACATTTAACGACGCCAACTCTTTCCACATTGTTTTTGAATTTGGGTTGCGTAAAATGTATTCAAAATAAGCTTTCTTTTTGTTATTTAAAGCGCGTGTTGTAAAATTATCCAGTGATTTGTAATAATCCCAGTGAACTGGATCCCTAGCTCTATTGAATCTCTGCTTGGCTTTATTACGCAGCGATATCAGTAATTTAATATTATCAGTAACCCATGGTGCTTTACGTTTAGTGATTTTAACTGTTCTAATTGGGGCATGCGCATTCTAAACAGAGACTATGTTAAAATTTCGAAAATTTATTTTTTCATCTACATCCATTATTTCATAAAGTAAGTTAAAAGGGATCTGGCTCAAGTCATTGTAGAACAAGTCGTCCTCAAAGTTTTTGAAACATCTATAAGCTTTATAAGTTGGATTAACTTTAGGTCTAATAACAGATAACTTACAGTATATTAAGTCATGGTCAGATAGATGTTGTTTATCAACTCCAGAGCAAAAAACGAAGTTAAAATCTGAAACTAAAATATGATCAAGAAGTGATGTCAAGCGCTTGGTTCCTTAATAATTTGCGTGACACTCAAGGTTTCTATCATTTCATTAAAATAAGTAGTTATTACATCAGAGACGTCAAACAAATCAATATTAGTGTCCCCCAGGCAAGCAATTTTTTCTGTCATTGCCGTACATAGTGCAAGTGACTGTTCCAATGCATCACAAAAGAATTTATAATTTAAATCGAGAGGCCTATAAACAACACCAACCACTAGAACGGTATTATTCAGTTTAAACTCTATCTAGAGTTGTTCAATGTTATTACATAATGAAATTATTTTGTAGTGAAAAAACTTTCGAAAAAATATACATACACCACCACCTCTCGAAATACGGTCCTTCCGAACAAGCTGATATTCATCAATATAGACTATAGAGCATTTCGTTACTGATTTCTTGTGTCAACCAAGTCTCACTAACGACAAAAATGTCATAGTTTGAATTAATAATAATATTTCTAATCTCATTAAATTTTCCTAGTATAGATCTAATGTTGATATGAGCAACCTTTATGAAATGGGATTCGAAAAAATCAGCCATTATACACAGGGATCAAATATACTAAAGTATGCTTACTATCTAAATACAGATTGTAACCATTTGCTTTATTTTATATCTTCGGAACAGGTGCTTCGAACAACAGGTCCGTTATCGCCTTTCCGTGGTAATACGTGCTGACTTAGCTGCGGAAAAGTTCTAACGCGATTTTTTGAGCGCCGAGCAATAATCGAAATTTTCTTGAATGAAAGGAATCGTCCTCTGGCTGAGTTACAAAACAATGAGTGGTTATGGAAGTTATCATTTTATACAGATTTAATTAAACATATTATGAATGACCTTAATTTAAAATTACAAGGAGAAAACCAGTTTCTGTATGATTTATACACTCATATTAAGTCCTTCCGACAAAAAATTGTTTTGTTTCAATCTCAATTGAACAAAAAATGTTTCACGCATTTTAATACATTCAGTCAGATTCTTGAAAATCCTTTTAACGCCGATATAGAAACCCTTGCCCCAGAAATTGAAATGATTGATTTGCAGTGTAGCGATATTTTTAAAGAAAAATATTTAAAGTCATCATTGCTGGAATTTTATAAGAGTTTTCCACTCGCACAATTTGATCAGTTGCATAAATTTGCTCGTGGCTTTTTTTTTCCGCTTTCGGAACTACTAATCTGTGTGCAAAAACACTCTCCAAAATGAAATATACAAAAAATATTTACAGTTCCAAATTAACTGATGAAGTCGCTGCTGATAATTTCCACTAGCAAACTTGATCCACAACTGCAAACAATTGTCAGTGGAAAGTTACGGCTACATAAATCTCATATCATTAATTACAGTTAAAATGTTCAATTTCATTATGTTATGTTTCCTATGTCAGTTATTGTGTTTCTTAATTGGTCGTTAAATAAAAACATCTGATTATTATTTTGTATGATTTACTTACATTGTAAATTTTACAAACTATGGCGGGCTGAATAGCGGGCATTGGTGGTGCTCGCGGGCCAGTGCAGCCCCGCGTGCCGTTGTTTGGAGATGCCTGCCATAAAGGGTAAATAGAGGAGAAGGTTAAGTAAGTAAATAAGATTACTTACTGAATCCATTTAATCCTAACGAATTTAAGAAATATCTGAAATTTGTTGAATATGTTGCAGATAGATGTTTTTTACGTGGGATGGGAGCCGATGATGGAGAAGTAACATACCAGTGGGTGGAATGTTCTAGTTACTACCAATAGATTCATATAAACAAGTGTCTAGATCGCGATATGCAGTTAAGTAACATAAAATATGAATCATTTACATTAAACTGGATGCTCCGTGAAGAAAACTAGAAGTATATGGAAATATACCCACAGGCTTTAGGCGAATTGTAGAAATAATACAAGGGTCTTTAAATATCGTGATTACTATTGCCAGGTGCAAGCCTTTAAATTTCCAGTTATTTATTTCTTAACGTTAAGAATCATTGCACAAAACTAAAAATAGATAGCATCGTATCGGGTTTATATAGGTTGGAGTAGAATAGAACATTTTCAAAATTAAATGGTTATTGAAATCTACTTCATTGAACACACACTCACATACACTTATCCCTTTGCCACAGTAGTTACTCAACCTCTCGCTTCTTCTACTTTCAGTACTTGTACGTATAGTTTAGTCTTTAAGTGTATTCATGTTCTAAATTTGCATGTTTTTGTTGTAGATCTCCTTTCCTACAGTTTCATATCTTAACTATTCAATTACTTCTACTCTACTGTAATCTTTGAAGTGCAGTTAACAATCACTGGCAATTGGTCCCTTACTTTACGTGGGTGGCAATAACATTATACTTTTAGTTTTTTTACCTAAACACATAAAATTACATTGTTATAAAGTTACTCTGCACATGACTTACATAGATACCATAGGGCTCTTAGGCAGTGGTCTAGTTAGATGACTGGGAACAACTGGGAAATCTAGCTGTTCCACTCCTCTTGGCAAAAACTACCACCACAGCTATGCAGAAGGCACCTTGTTTGTGTGTTTACTTTCGAAATGTACGATTTAGAGCGTCCTTAAAAATATGCTGCAGGGGGACTTTCGATACTTTTTGAAGAAATAGCTTGGTATAAGTTATTAAGGAAGGTCTTTTCTAGAGGGTAGATGGGTGGAGAGTAGAAACCGCGTAGGTCAAAAAATTATGTTTACTTTTTTTGTGCTTTTTGCTGGTATTTATTTTGTCATCTGGAGGCATACGGAAGCCTTCGGTGGTGGTGGACGTACATAACCACTTTATAATTGCTTAATCTTCATTTCGCTGGGCTTAAAAGACGCAAGAAAGGCTTAAAAAAGATAATTTTAGAAAATATAATAATACTTATGTCTCAGAGTGTGCATCTGTCAGATACGTGTCCAAATACATATGTAACTTCAGTTCGGTAACTACCTCATAATTGTTTTATGAAGGAAAACCTTGTTTTATTATTATTTACGTGCTGGTGCTTGATTGTAAGTGTATAATACAAATTTACCGTTCGTTTCCAACTCACTCCGGTATAATTCTTGGTTGATTTTGGTTTGATGCCAGATATCGGATGTAGAACTGGTAAAATTTGATAGCGAAGTAACATCAGGTTTGACATCTTCATACATATCACATAAGGTATCCATGTTGATATGCACAGGTTTTCCTGTAGTAAACATTTGTTCTTTAATATCTGCTGCTTTACACTCCTTCAAAGCGGTAAACAATTCTAATATATGAAAATGTAATTCTTTAAAGTTAATATGCGATATCACTCACCTTTATTATAGAAAAGAGTAATAGTAAAAAATGTGATTACTGTTGGACGACTACTTTTTTTTAGCAACACTTGGTTATTTAGAGCAATTCTGAGGTCTGTCAAAATATTCTTTAAAGTTAGATAATTTAGGAATAGTCATTTGAACTATTTTCGATCCTTATACAATATGTATCATTGAATAGTGTACCAACCATTGATGCTAAGGCAGTTTATATCGATTATTGGAGCTTTCACAAAACTCGTGGACCAATCGCTTTGATATGAAGCAACATGGAGCACTAGGACTTCTAGTAATTATTGCAAAGTTTCACTCCCTTGCAAACTGCTTTGACACTATAACTGTCAAATGGAACATTATCACACACAAACTTATGTAGGCACCCAAATTTTTACAATAGTGGTTTTAATTTCAGTATTACAGCATCTGCCGATTTGTCTTTCAACATTCTTAATTTTAGCCAACTGGAATAAGCATCAAATATACTACAAAATAACTTCTGCTCACACACTCTACATGTTCTTACAATCTCATCTACATCTTTACTTATGCCAGGCCAATAAAACAGCTGCCTAGCTCCTGCTTTTGATTTTTCAAAAGCCAAAATGGCCTTCATGAATAAGCTTGAACATTTGTTGTCTCAACGACTTTGGTACAACTATTTTATTATTAAGGAATTAATTAATCCATCCTCGTATGTAAATATTCTTTTAGACTGAAACACTTTGCAATTTTTGCATGTACACTTCTTTTATTTTCTGGCCAACCTTGGTCGATTAACCTTGATATTTCCTTTAAATCTGGACCACTACTTGTTTCTTGTCTGAATATGACTGTATAATTAAATTCAGTATCCGTTTTCAGACCCGGTTCACTTAAGAATGAACGCGAAATCGTGTGAGCTATATACAAATGTTTACCTGCTTTATATGATACCGATAAACTATAATTTAATTTAATCAACGTAATAATATTCTTTGCAACCGAGGAGTTACAAAATGCAAATGTTTTTTGAAATATTTTCTCCGACTGTTTGTGGTCAGTATTAACGCGAATTTCTTTTAACGCATGTGTCAAATAATGAAATTTTTGAATCGCAAAAACAATGGCTAGAGTTTGTTTTTCTATCTGAGCATATTTTTTCTCAGTTTGCTTCAAGCTACTAGATACAAAGGCAACTGGATGATCATTTTCCATCAAACATGCTAATAAACCGTCTTTAGACGCGTCTGTTTCTATAGTTCTTATGCGGTGTAATTTTTAGTTTCGGATTAGCGCTTTATTTGCACACCACAAACTGAATGCATTTCTGTCTTTGTTAGTTGCTTGCAGATTCATATTTCCGACAAAGCCGCATGTCGTAGTAACATCTGCGAACGAAACAAGACCTACACTGTACGTGTAAGGTATTCTGTCGGCTGACACGTTTAGTAGAAAGAAACAGAGATACTAGAAGAATGTCACGCAGATGTAGGCAAACGTCACTATGTAAATCTGTTTCCAGCAGTATTTAAAATGTTTTAGTGGTTGATATTATTTTAATATAATATTTTATTCTCTAAAGATACCTAAGAATTTTTAATTACAATGTTGTTTATTACTGAAATTGTGGAAATTGGTATTACGAGGTTGAAGATAAGTTAATAGCATTTTTGTTATACAGCAAATTAAAGGTAATTACAATTACTGGACTGTATTCTTGAAAATTTTCCATTTATTTCAATAACTTCTGAACACATCTTTCCACTCGACACTGATTCTTGACCTAGCCCAGCAATTCTTCTTATGGAATCTATGTACAATTAATTCATCACCTTCGACATCATCTGATTGTAGTTGCACTCCATAAACACTTTTCTTTTTTCCTACAGCTCCCTGATCTCCTCGTTTTCTCTGACAAACGCTTGCGAAATGATTTCTTCCTTGGCTGTTTGCGCAAGTCTTCTCGTATGCAGGCCACTTCTATGAAGGATGATTGTACCCACAAAATCTGCACGTTTGGACGTGTTGCTGTCTCTATTCTTTTTCTGACCTAATTTTAGCTCTTACAGTATTTACAGGGGCTTCAGTCTGCAACGCCTTTGACAAATTTTTGCTACTTTCTGCAGCACGACAAATATCCAACGCTTTGCCACGGGCTTAAACGGAATTATGACACATAAACGATGATGGTATGCCCTAGCGTAGCTCAGAGGAGGAGGAGGGGATTCTTTTGTAAAATACACGGCACTTAAATCTGAATACAATTCGGGATAAAGTCATAACAAGTGAGGGCGCCAACGGTAATATCTCTGCATGCGGCGCTGCTCAAGCTCCACGTTACTTTGAACGGCCAATTCGAAGGTTGCGCGTCATGGAACTTGCCTGATTACGCAATTTGTTCCTAATAAAAGAAAATGCGAATTTACTAGCCCCGTAAACAAAAGGGCGCAAAAATCTTTACAGGAATCTTCACATAACAAAGATCAAAATAACAGAGTTGTGTTTAAAATGGCATTTAATTAAATTTAAGAAAAGGCGGAGAAAAATACATGCAAAATAGTTAAATGATTATAAAACATTATTGAAAAACACACACATTTTGAAACGAGCAGAGATAAACATTTTTTTTTTAAGAATCGTGGAGTTGCCAAAGGCGACTCCAAGATTCCCATCCGTCCCAGCTTATCCCGGCTCAGCACATTTCGTGCTATTCACAGGTCTAACATGCCCCACCCTTGAAAAACCCCATGCCCCAGACACCACAAACACCCTGGGAAAGCGCAGTGCTCAGGATTCGAACCTGAGCGACTTTGGTAGAATAACTCCGAAGCCAAGCGCTGAGGCCATTACTCTACCGCGGTCCCCTGGTACGCCCTGATGCCCTGGCACCCACCACAAAGTCACGTGGTTTCTGTTTGCCAGTTGTTTGAAATTGTTCAAGCACTCCCAGACTAGCTTCGACTTTCAAATGAGGACTTTTAAAGTTTTATTGCTGCTTGGCTGCCTGAAAGGACATCAATTGTTGCACCTTTATATACGTTCCTTAGGTTTATCGTTGTGCAGAGGTTTATGGCATAAACCTTACCCTGGAAGATGGTAGTTATGGCACCAAGGGGTTCGGAAATGCAACCGCTCCAGTTCCTCCTTCTTCCATGTTCGAACCATCCGTATACTACTGGAGGATCCTTTCTTGAAGGAAGGTCCTCCCGAGGACCACACTTCTCGGTCTGTGAAGGTCACTCTAAAAGGTTGGTCAAAGTTGTACTTTATTGGCATAAAATCCGATACAGTAAAGGCCGTCCGCTCTAGATGAGTGAAACTTAGAGTACCTAAGTGGCCTATCAGGACTCCTGATTTGAAATTATTTGTCCTTGCAAGCATGAGCGCGTGAAGCATTGCCTCTTTTTTCACCTGAAGGTGTAGGGGCGTTAGTCCTAACATGGTCTCTATTGCTGCAGTTGGACAGGTGCTGATTACACCTGTTATACTCAGACAGGCGAGACGTTGTATCTTCTCTAGCTGTAAGAACTGAGTGGTGATCTGTTTTGTTTTTGGCCACCACACGACTGCTGCGTAGGTGACCGTGGATCTTAATATAGCCACGTATGACCAATGGATTATTGCTACTTTTAGACCCCAGTTTCTTCCTACCAGCCTACGGCATGTTAAGGATGCTAGGATGCTAGAACTGCCTTCTTCTGCAGTTTCTCAATGTGTGAGTTCCACGTCAACTTCTGGTCTAGTGTAACTCCTAAGTATTTGACTTCATTACAGAAATCAATAGCCGCCCCCTCTAGCATGGGAGCTTTTAGGTTCAGCTTTCTACGTCTAGTAAAGGGGACGATTACCGTTTTCATTGGGTTAATGCTTAAGCCTTGATCTCGACACCAACTCTGGATGGTGTCTAGGGCTTTCTGCATGCGTTGTGACACTACTGAGTCAAATTTTCCACGGACCACTACTACCAGGTCGTCGGCGTACCCCTGTATTTCGAAGCCGTCTTGTGTTAGAATATTGTGGAAGTCGTCAACTACCACAGACCATAGGAGAGGCGACAGAACCTCACATTGGGGGCAACCTCTGGCAGCCCTAATGGTAACTGCTTTCCCTCCCAGCTTCGCTGTAATTTTTGTACTTTCAAGCATGGCTTTAATCCATTTGATAGTAGAAGGATAGAAGGCCTTCTCCGTGGCAGCTCTTTCTATTGATTCGAAGGAGGTGTAAAAGGCACACTCTATGTCAGCGAAAGCACAGAGAACTATTTCTTTTGCCACGTACGTCTTCCCCAGCCCATTTACTAACTGTGGAGAGCCGTTGTAGTCGATTTTGTCTTTTGGTAGGCATGTTGGTTGAGGTGAAGTGGTCGGTTTGGAAGTACTTCACTTCTTAGGTACTGGAAAGGTAAAGGAAAGAGGTGAGGCTTATAGGTCTGCCTTGGGCTGGGTGTTAGAACGGCCACCTCCCTTGGGTATAAACACTACATTAACCTCTCTCCACTTTTTAGGTATGTAGCCAAGGTAGAAGCTGCTAGCCTTGTACAGCTTGCAGATATTGGGCAGCAGGTCCTCTATACATCTCTGTAATAGAGCCGGAAAGATGCCGTCTCTGCCAGGTGATTTATAGGGTTTAAAAGCAAGAATTGCCCATTTAACCCTATTTGTCGTTAGGATGTTGTTAATTAGGCTTTTGACGCTTGAGTGCGGACGTATTACATCGCCTTTCTCGGCAGATTCGTCCGAGCTATGAGTTTGAGAGCCTGGGAAGTGGGTGCTTAGTAATAGCTCCAGCGTTTCCCTGATGTTCTCAGTGAAGAGCCCATCCGCCGTCTGCAGATGGCCAATGTGATTTGTGTGGTCTTTTGCAAGGGCTTTCTGTAGGTGTGCCGCGGTTAGGGTATATTTTATCCCCCTGCAGGAGCTACGCCATGTCCTACTTTTCAACCTCCTGATTTCCAAGTTATATTTTGTGAGGGCCCCGCTGTATTGGTCCCATGACTCTTGATGCTTCTGTTTCTTAGCTTTATTAAATAGCCTCCTTGTTTCAGACCTTAAAGCTTCGAGCTCCCTGTTACACCAGGGCACCTTACGTGTGACCCTTCGGCTTTTTAGGGGAGAGGGGCTTATTTCATAAGCTTTGTGTATAAGATTGTGTAGATTTCTTGAGGCTGTTGCAAGATCCTCTACTGTATCTACCTCGGTGTTAAGATCATCCACTTCAGCTCTGATATGCATTTCATAAAGGCACCAGTCTATTGTTTTGGGGATTTTTACTACTTCGTTGAGTTTTCCCGTAACCTTTAAGTCGAATCTGATATGTCTGTGATCCGAGAGGGAGGCTTCACGGTAAACGTGCCAGTTTTTAAGGGTGACTAGGGGAGACGCAAGTGTTATATCAAGTACCTCCTGTCTAGCTCTAGTTATGAAGGTGTGTTCTTTCCCTGTATTAATTATGTCAAAATTTGTTGAGACCAAAAATTCATAAAGGTACTCACCTCTCTTATTTGTATCCGTGCTGCCCCATGCTGTGTGGTGCGCGTTTGCATCACAGCCTAGGATAAGGTGTTTGTTCCTTTGTTCACAGAATTGTATGAGGTTGCGGACCTCTGTTGGCGATACTTCTGCCGAGTCCCCTGGGAAGTAGGCCGAGCCAATTACTGCCTCTTGATGCCTACCTCCGGTTATGGGTCGGTTATCGGTACCACTGCTAATACTGCGACTAGATCTCTTTTTGTTCGTTAAATATTTATCTATAATATTTAAATAACATATTAATACTGGTCAATAAGACCAACCATTAATTTATCCCTAAATTCTTAATACTAAATTCTAAAATCTAAAGTTAACCCATTGGCGTCCTTGAGTTGACTCTGTTTTGCACACGGCACTATATTTTCCGCACTACGCTCTCACTTGGACACTTAGACTAACTCGTATGGCTTTGTTCTCTTCAGTCTTCTGTTCAGGTCATATACATCGAGGAGTTGGACTGCTTCGATATAAACAAGCTGATTTAATCTTGTCTCATGTTTAGCTGCATATCTTCTGATTTCGCAGACCACATCCATGATTCCTAGATCACGATAAATATCGCACTTGCGTACGTACGATGTTGCTTGCTTGCTTGCTTGCTTTGAAAGAGCGAGATCGAGGACGCGGTTTTCCAAGCATCTCTATGCACTTAGGCCACATTTGGCCCATTGTACACCCTAACTAAGAATTTTGCCTATCTGGGGTAATTCCAACCTCAGTAGTGATTTTTAACGTGTCACACATCGTAGTGGCACGGGACCTACGGCTTTACTTCTTATCCGACAGAAGGCACATTTTCAGATTTTTCCCCGCTAGAAAAATCTCGCCGACCTCAGCCAGGTTTGAACCCGCGTCCCTCGGATCTAAAGACAAACGCGCTAACCACTAGACCACCGAGGCCGGCTACGTACGATGTTACGTAGCACTTTGTTTTGAAATCTTTGTATACTGCTGATATGAGTCGCTTTAGCACAACCCCATAACTGTATGCCGTAAACCCAGACTGGTTTCAGAATCTAATTATAAAACAAAACTTTGTTGTATATTGACAGGTTGCAATGGCCCCCCGTCAGCCAATATAACTTTCTATATTTTATCCCCAACTCCGCTCTTTTCTTTTTTACATGCTCCTTCCATCTTAGTTCAGTATCTAGCGTCATTCCCAGATACTTGGCTGAATTTTCATAGGGGACAATATTGCCATTTAGAGTAATGGGCAGCGGATTCCTTATGTTTCTGTTGGTAAAGTTTATAAGGGTTGATTTTACCTCGTTTAGTTTGATTTTCCATTACTTGGTCCACTTGAATATATGATCACCGGCTTGCTGTAATTTATTTGTCGTAGTTTCTACATCTGTATATACTGCTAGAATTGCAGTGTAATCTCTGGCAGATCAGCTGTATATAGTAAATAGAGGATCGGTACAAGGTCGCTGCCCTGCGGTATTCCAGCTCTAATTTCTTTCATCTCCGAATCCTCTTCTCCTTGTTTTATTCAGAATAACCTATTGGAAATGACTAGATCTCTGGAAAGAAATGGTGTTAGTACGAGGCATTTTACAGAAGGTCTAACGAGCAGTGCTGCTCTAGGTGCATCAGTTCCCCTACTGTATATACGCCTACCTGTTGGTGTTGCTAGTTTGCGGACTAGGCCTCTGTAGACGTATGGCTCTTGGATTAGCACAAAGTCTATGATGTTTTTGGTGAAGAGGTTGTTCAGCACATCCGAGGCAGCTTTGTTGTGCTGAAGATTCACCTGTAGGAAGGCGATATTCGCCATTGCCTCTTACTTGTTTTGGGAACTAGACCCTGAAGCTTCTTCGGAGGGCGACGAGCAACCCTTCACCTTAGACTCTTCTGGGGCTTTCGTTCCCTTGGCTGGGTGTCGGTGAGATCGTTTCTCCTTCCGGACAGGAAGTAGAAGTGGTGCCTTGCTGTCCACCTTTGGCTTTTTAGAGACAGGGTAACTGTCGCTGGGCTTCTTTGGGGCATGTCCTTTGGGTTTTACGACCACTTCTCCAAACTTGTAGCTCACTTTGTAACTAGATTTCTTTAGAGTCTCATAGGAATTGTGGTCCACTAACAGGGTTAGATGTGTGTCCGTCACTTCTTCTATCCTGTTGAGGACCCTCCAGTCAGTTGTATTGAGGTCTTCATTCTGGCCTATAATCAACTTCATGATCCTCTCATTTTTGTCTTCACGACTGTTGGGAAAGTAGGCGTTTATGAATACCGCCTTTGGTAAGTCTGTCTCTTCGACAGCCTTCAGCTGAGCCCCCTCTCAAGGCTTCAACGTGGCGTTGACCAGTTGCTTCAGCCACTCTGCGGTGTTTTTATTTGCGCAGGTCATCATTAGCCGTCCGGCTTTGAAAGCATTCCCTAGAAATCTAGGGTTGGTAGAGCCTTCTTCTAAGTCAATAATGGATTGGAAGATGGCCTCTTCTATGGCCTGCATCTCCTCTGAGGTAAGGTTGACCTCTGGGTAATTTTGGTGTAATATATCCACTTTCTTGGATTCCAAGACCTGCTTGAAGTTTTGGCAGCCGTGGAAGCCGCTGCCTCCTGCGGAACTATTGCCCCGCTTAGAGGTGCGCGCTTCCCCGTCGCCTTCTTCTTCTTAGACACTTCAGGAGTGGAATCTGAGAATCTGATCCTTTTAGATCTTTTGCCTGAGCTTGTAAGTGGCTCTTTTGCTTTGGCTCGGGCCTCTTCTGCAGTGTACCCTTGCTTGAGCAGCCACTTAAATCTTTTTCTGGCGGCCCCATTCAGCCGCCCTTTGCCCTTCAGCTGGAGCTTTGAAACAGTCTCCTCAAGCTGTAAGATAGCGTCCTCTCCTTCTGGTGAGGCGTTATCATTGATGGAGGAAGCGTTAAAAATCACCTCTGTCTCCATTTTTGTTTGGAGAATTGCTTCCCCTGTTATATCTTGAGGATTTTTACCCTATGGCGTTTTACTTAGTGTATCCATGAGATTCCCACGATTAGCTAGGGAAAGGTTAGTCCGTCACGGCAGAACCCTGCAGTACCGTGATAAGGGTAAATGAAACTGGAAGACCCCTGGTATCCAGAGCCCGCTTACTAATAACCAATCACTCCCTTGGCCATGCAACCCTCGGCGTAAGCTGTTCCATGTTGGTTTGGAAGGGGTTGATATGGAAGAACTTGGGGTTGCCCCTAAGCTACCCAGACGGGCCCCTACCGCCTTAGCCCCGTTCCAGGGGGTTGGGATTTTTATTGAGGTTGTCTTCTCTAGGTCCAGGCGGTTAAGTCAAGGCCTCCCACACTCTTCTACCCCGTGAGACATGACCACGTTAGCAGAAGGATGGATGCTATGACGGAAGTGCTAGGCACTAACCGACGCCGTTCGAAACCCAGTGTAGGTCCTTGACCACGACACGACAGTTGGGCTGGGTAGCTGGTCCGCGGCGATTTTTAGCTGCTACCAGCCAACGCGGCCTTCTCCTAGACACTAAGCTTTTGTGTCACTTACGATCATCCACGAAAAGGCCTTCCCTCTATCCGCCACCTTGAGGACGCGCCCGGTAGAGAGCTACCCCCCGGAAAGCCCCTGTAACTTGCATGTAATATTTTAATGTTTATAAAAGTGTGTCCAGTGGGAGGACACAATATTTTAGTATACAAATTTAGCATAAAATTTGGCATTCTTTCAGAGTTTTCTAAACCTGTAATTAGAGCAAATGCTAGTTTCATGGTTACATATTAAATTTAGTTCAATTAAAATAAAAACTTTACAGCTCTGTAACTTTTTCTTATCGCCATTCCTCTATGAAATCTTAGTATTATAAATAAGCATATGACAATCTTCATCTACCCAGTACAAAATATATAGGGCGTTGCGTTAAAGAAATTAGTTGTTTAAAATGTCGCAAAAGTCAACAAATCATGCAATTTTACTTTGCGCATGTGGAATTTGCACGAAAAAACCTTTCTTTGTGTGAAAACCCAATATCAATATCTCAAACAGTTTGACCATTACAAGCCTCTGAAATGGACAACTTTTTGGTAACTAACTCCCTCTAGCGAGAGAATAGTTAAAAATGACCCCATATAGTTTTATATCACTTTGATCAGCGTTAAAATTTTAAAATGCCAGAATATCCTGTATCAATAAAAATAATTTTAAAATATGCACAAAAGGCGCACTTTTTGTATAGGCAAAAACAGGATTTTCATATATTGTCTGAGTGAGGAGCTGTTTCCCCGTCCAAGCACCGTTGTTCTACTTGTGTCAGTGTATAGCTTGCATACCCTATGATTTCGATTTTATTGTTAGGTTCTTGTGGTATAATTGTCCCGAGTCCTGCTGGTCCTGCATCAACATGTAGGTGTGTATAATTGTTAGTATCAAAGTAAGCCCGCTTCTTGGCATTGCTTAATTGTTTCTCTAAGAGATTGGATGTTTCTTCATGTTTATTGTTCCACTCCCACTTTCTGTTTTTTTTTGTTGTTCGTTCTCTTAATACTCGTGTATTCGTTGGTAAATTGGGTAAGCATTTTCCAACGTAATTTAAAGTTCCTAATAAACTTCTTACTTCGTGTATGCTCATGGGGCGTTCTAGGTTACAACCAATGACCAATGGTTAAGTTGTTGACATTTAAACGTTTTAGTACTGCTTTTAATGTTCGATTGTATTTTTCTTCTGATGTCCCATAAACCGGTATGTCATCTCTGACATGTAGCACTCCCTCGATGTTGTTGAGAGTTTTGCGTATTGTATCCTAAAAGATCTTTGCAGCAGAATTAATTCCGAAACTTAGACGTTTATATCGGTAAAGCCTTGCACGTGTTAAGAAAACGGTTATGTAACGTGAATCTTCATGAAGTGTTAGCTGACAGTATTCATTTTTAAGTCGATCTTGGAAATTGTTGCTCCGTTTAGCTCTGCTATTCTGTCATGGATCATTGGTGTTGAATGTCGCTCTCGTTTGACAGCTTTATTTGCCTCACCCATATCTACACACAGCCTGATCTGATTCGGATTGCTTCTTCTTGAAGCTAGGACTACGGGGGACACCTATGGTGTAGGTCCTGTTGACCTTCCCATACTATCTCGTTGTTCAAGACGTGTTAGTTCTGTTTCAACAGCTTTTCTTAAATGTACAGAAATCCTCCGGTGTTTGTTGGCTACAGTTGGTACTGCTTCATCGATGTGTAGGGAAACTTTCACATCTTTGAGACTTTCTGTAGCTTTCCGAGGTTTGGGTATTCGTTTAAGCTAACTTCTGAGACTGTTTTGTTGTTCAAAGAAATATATACGAGATTCAGTTTTCCGGAGGTCGCATAACTGGGTAATGCAGTACTAATTAGGTTAATAGAAGATCCCGAGTCAATAATAAATTTGATAGGTGTACCATTTTGATTAATTTGTGTTACTGGTATGTCAACTTTGTTTACCCTTTGGACTGCTATAATCTG
This sequence comes from Limonius californicus, assembly GCA_014611495.1. Lineage (NCBI taxonomy): Eukaryota > Metazoa > Arthropoda > Insecta > Coleoptera > Elateridae > Limonius > Limonius californicus. The sequence continues at coordinate 20,748 of JABXWE010033356.1, forward strand.
GAATGGTGTTTCTGAATGGTCACTGCTAGACTCTTGTTGTTTTTGGGGTTTGTTTAGAAGCAGTCTTGGTCTCCGACATTCTGATTTCGGGCTTCTTGCATTTTGTTGCGGCATTCTGTTTCCGTTTGATATTCAAACTTCGGCAAAATGTCCTATTTTGCAACAATCTCTACAATTTTGTCTTCCATTTGAGTGTCAGTTTCCACTACACTGCTTGCACCTTGCCTGTGACTGATAATCTCTATTTTTATAGGAATTTCTGTTTTTGTGTCTTTGATAGTTGCTTTTTCAGTTATTTCCATTGTTGCTGCGGTTGTTCTTGCTATGTTTTTTGTTTTGATGCAAGCGATTGCATTTTTCTACCTGATTGTGTTCATCTTCAATGGCTGCTAATTGCTTCCTTGCTGCTTCAATCGATCGACCTCCCATTCAAATTTGGTTGTTCGGTTAGACCGTATTTTCTGAGCTCGGTATATCTCATCTAGATTTCTTCACTTGCATTGGTGAAGTTGCAAGTTTTGATAACATTGGCAGTTCTGAAAAAATTGATCAATTAATTCTTTGTCAAATTCCCTGTTTACTTTAATGTGAACAAGTTTATTTAATACGTTACGAGCGGCGCTTTGAGTGGGGTTAGGAGTGTCTGGGAGGGTTAGGAATAAGTCGTGCACTTCCTCACCTGCATAATGAAGCGGCATTGCTTTCTACTTCTCCTCGTTGTCGATCCCTGCTGCCAATAGGTAATTTTCGACCATGCTCAGCCATTTTCCCATCGACTGCCTATGCTGCTGATGTCGTTTAGGGGCTTTAGGGACTCCATTCTGTTATTTTTATACTTGTTAATTTGCTGCAGTGTTATGCACAAAAAGAGTCCCGTTGTATTTTTATGCGAGAAACAAAAGTTATAAAAAAAAACTTCTTGTTGCTCAATCAATATTAAATACAAAGTAAAAACCCAATAAGGAATAGTACTACCGGGAATGTAAGCGAGGTTTAAATATTTGGGACTGGTAAACTAAAACGGTGAAGAACAATGTACAGGGTGGGTTAGCTAAGATTTCCCTCCTTAAAAGTGGTTGACGCAACCCACCATACATACATAACGGCAAACAAAATCACTTTTACTTTAATTTAATTAAATTTATCAATACTACTTACTTACGATAATACCTACTCAATCGAGATGCCAATTTAGTTAAATTTTAAGTAAGTGTAACGTTTGTGATTCAACAACGTCAAATCTAGTATTTATTAAAACAAAATGTCTAACGATGGTTAAAGATTTTTTAAGACAACACGAAAATTTCTCTCTTGCTTAGGTTTGTACGTATGAAAATTGGTGCTTTTTTTCAGTTCTTTGATAATAGATGTATAATTTTCTCCAGTTTTTGCTTGTACCTACTCTCGCTTGGTCGCTACAGATTGTTTTTATTGTATAGTTATCTTTGGCTAGCGCCTCGAGCATTTCTACGAGTGGTTGTATCTCTTCAACACCTGCTATGAAAATTGGGGGTGGCTTTGGTTCATTATTACTTTTTTCTTGGTTTTCTTATTTATCATTGTTATATTTGATTTTTAATGAAAGACGGTTGAGCTTGAACTGCACTTTATTAACCTAGGTTTCAACACATGACCACCAGTTGGTTATGCAACCAGGTTTACATGATAGCATTCATTTTACATATATAACATCTCCCTTATTATATAAAAAATTTAAATTTAATATCTATCCTTAACTTAACCTATCTCTACACATAGTCTCCATATTTATTTTGCTTTTTACTTATTCTACCACTTCGAGTGCACTTTGCGCTACCTTCACCACTTTCACTGCTTGTTGACGCTAACTGTTGCCTATCATTATTTACATCATTATTTTTATCTGTAGCGTCAGCATTGCTACTTACATTGTCTTCCTTATTTTCTAAGATCCTACTATAAACATATCTATTATTTTGTTCAGGAAGATCTATTATATTATCTGATGGTTGCTCTTTAGTAACCCTAATATAAAATTTGTTTCTAATAATACATCTTCCATCACTTTTTACTTTCCCATACCTTATAGGTGTAGGGTAAGTATTGAAATCATGAAAATTTTCGAAATCGAGATTTTAACGGATATATCCGTTTTGGGTCTCTAGGAACCCAAAAAAGTGGTTTTTAAAAAATGTCTGTCTGTGGGTGGGTACGTACGTATGTACGTATGTGACGCTCCTACAGCCGAAAGTATTGCTCCGATTTTGATGCGCTTTGGAATGCGGGGGTGTATCGAAAATTCATCGAAAAAATAAGCTTTTCAAAAAAATCCGAAACCGGAAGCGGAAGTTACGCATGTTTTTTTGGTATCACTTTTTTCGTGATTACAATTTTGAAACTTTTATCGCGGATAACGATAGAGGGTCATAAGACAAATCTGTTAGTTTTTTGCCGAACTCGCTAGCTTTAAACTGAAGGGCACTATGATTTTTTGAAATTTTTGAGTTTAACGCCCAATTACTCGAAAACGGATGAATCGATTCAAATGATTTTTATTTTCTGAATAGTATATGAAGGGTAAAATGAGGTGATATAAAAGTTTTTTGAAAAATTATAAGGGGCCTAAATTACGAATTTTCAAAATTTTGGAAATTTTCAAAATATTATTTCTCAAAAACTGCTCCAAGGAATTTTTTTAAACTTCATATGTCGATAGACCTCGCAAGGGGCTATCGATATGTTTTTTGAAGAACTCCGTAATTTTCCTGTGGCGCCCTCTACGAAGCTTGGAAGTTTGAAACTTCAAACTCCTTTAATTAATAAACGAAAAAGATAGGAAGCTGGGGTTTTCACTGAATCGCTCAGTACGTAATGGAGCATATGAATATGCAAAGAAATATTACACTCGTGGATATATGTAAGCGCACCGGCCCCCTCCCCCCTCTTTTTTAGAAAATATATTTTTTTTATTCTAACGGTTGTTATTTGTTTGCGTCAAAGAATCTTTTTTCCGCGAAAATAAAAAAAATCGATTTTTTATGCCCTACAAAATATAATTTCCAGGGACTTAGAAAATTTTACCTCGGTAGCAACAGCGATCGGTACTAGTTAGACCGCGCGACGTATATAGTAGAGAATGAAGTATGCCTGGTTGCATATTAAAAGGAAATTAAGGTGCACCGCAGAGATTTGGCGGGACTTCTTACAAACCTTGTAAGTCTGTTCGTTACGAGGCAAGGTTTTAGGATAGCACTTGAACAACCGTTTTGAGGAAAATAACTCTACTGTTGAATAAAGATGATATGAACAGTTTCCAGTATGGGAAAGTCCAGGGAGGCAGTCGCGTCCACTTATTTGTATTTTATATGTCCTATCTTTAATTTGTTCAATAATTTTACCTAATTGCCAAGTACTTTTAGGGCTTTGTTGGTATCTTACAAAAGTACCTACTTCTATGTCATCTCGTGACAGTACAGGGTGGGCAAATTTCGATGTTTGTATAGGGTAACTCGGTAACTATAGGAGATACAAAAAAATGGAAGTCACATTCTCGATCTCTTTTTTTGAGACAAATTCACTGGCGGAAACAAAAATTTGCTATCGTCTTTTGTTTTCGAGTTATAAAGAAAAGTTCGATTTTTCGACTTTTAGACACATGTGAATATCGTGGTTGTTTGTAAAGTTAGGAAAAAATAACTTTTACATTCTCAGGGCACTTTTTTCTGTATAATCCAGTGGCGTCGAGAAAATTTGAAAAAAAAGGTGCAATGTCGAGTTATGGCCTAAAGTTGTATTTTTTCAAATGGGAATTATAGTTGGCTATGGTTTAGTTAAAACGGATTTTTTTTTCTCTTTCTAACTATGTATCATATGTCGGGTAACTTTTGATGTGTAAGTCTTTAATAGCGAACATAATATTTTACTAGATTACTTTTTGCGTTTTTTTATATTTTACCGAATAGGCGGGTGTCATCTATGATGGTAAACGGAAAAAAATTCAGGAAAAAAATCCGTGAAAAAAAATTCAAAGGAAAAAAATCCAAGGAAATAAAATCCAAACTATACTTATAGTAATTTTTCACATGGTTTGTAACATTACGGCCGGTTGCACAAACGCGTTATGAAGTTTGCCTTGTAGTAACCTACCTTAAAAATAAAATTTTAGGGCAAAAATATTTTGTTACTTAGGTAGATCTGTATTTTGGTTATAATGCCCTTGGCTGTAAATGTTGACAATTTAACTATTTATTAATACTAAATCTTTTAATTTAAAAAATCCCTTGTTAAAATTGACAGAGCGTTCACGCAGCACAGTAATAAAATAGATATATGTGTATTGGTTAAGAAAACTGGCAAACAAATCACATTATTAGCAAAAAAATTATTTAAATAGAAAAAATAAAAGTAGACAACAATACTGAAAGACAAGGAAGTTGTAGGTAAGGTTAGGTTTGGCTGTTCAGGGACATCGGTGGTCTAGTGCGAGAACGCATTGGTCACTCGAGGTCACAGCAAGTGCGGTCGCTCCGTTGGGACGATCGAATCCCGACTGGGGCTACCGCATTTGGTTAGTTAAGTTTAAGGTGCATGTTGCATGAATGTTTAGTGTGTAAGGGACGCCCACAACCCCCTGAAGTAATGCGAAAGCAGTTCCGGGGGGGGGGGCAGTAGTATGAGTGAGTGAGAAAATACAAGGTTTGGCTGTTCAAAATTATAATCACTTCACTTTATAGTTTGGATTTTTTTTCCTGGATTTTTTTTCTATGGATTTTTTTTCCTCGTATTTTTTCCTGGATTTTTTCAGGGATTTTTTCCCTTGGGTTTATTTCCGTTTACCATCATAGATGACACCCGCCTACTTGGTAAAATATAAGAAAACGCATAAAGTAATCTAGTAAAATATTATGTTCGCTATTAAAGACTTACACATCAAAAGTTACCCGACATATGATACATAGTTAGAAAGAGAAAAAAATCCGTTTTAACTAAACCATAGCCAACTATGATTCCCATTTGAAAAAATACAACTTTAGGCCATAACTCGATATTGCACCTTTTTTTTCAAATTTTCTCGACGCCACTGGATTATACAGAAAAAAGTGCCCTTAGAATGTAAAAGTTATTTTCTCCTAACTTTACAAACAACTACGATATTCACATGTGTCTAAAAGTCGAAAAATCGAACTTTTGTTTATAACTCGAAAACAAAAGACGATAGCAAATTTTTGTTTCCGCCAGTGAATTTGTCTCAAAAAAAGAGATCGAAAATGTGACTTCCATTTTTTTGTATCTCCTATAGTTACCGAGTTCCCCTATACAAACATCGAAATTTGCCCACCCTGTACACCTTTCCTATCATAATAGTACTTACTTTTCCCTTGACTTTGATCAATTTTGTTATGGTATTTTTTATCATCAATCAAATCAGGTTTTAGTTTGATTTCAGATAGTGGCAAATTGTCCCTTAAGTACCTTGACATAAGAATTTGCGAGGGGGAGTACATATTATAAACAGGCGTGTTTCTGTAAGCAAGGAGTGCCAGGTAAATATCTTCATTATTCTCCACAGTTTTCTTAATAATGTCATTAATCGTTTGTATCGTTCTTTCTGACATTCCATTTGCTTGCTGGTGATGTGGAGATGCGAGTTTTTGTTGAAAATTCCACTGTTTTGCAAAATTTTGATATTCTTGGCTACTGAATTGTTTAGCACTGTCCGATACTACTATTCTCGGAATACCGTGTCTTGCAAAAAAAGATTTCATTTGATTGATTATATTCTGCGAAATTAGGTTGTTACGAAGATTTACAATTTCTGGATATTTTGAGTAGTAGTCCACCATTATAAGAAATACTTGGCCATTGATTTCGTATAAATCTATCCCTACTTTTTGCCAGGGTTGTTTTATTATTTCATGAGGAACCATGGGTTCCTTCTTGTTGGAATTTGCATATTTGTTGCACATCTGGCATTTGTTCACCAAGTTTTCTATATGTAAATTAATATTAGGCCAATACACTGTGTTTTTGGCTCTCAAAATGCATTTGGTTATTCCGAAGTGACCTACATGGACGTCATTTAAAATTTTATTTTTCCAACTTGTTGCTATGATGATTCTTTGACCCATATAAAGTAGTTTGTTAGAGCTTTCTGTTATTTCTGCTTTTAATTTGTAATATGGTTTTAAGTTGCAGTTTAATTTATTTAAATTATTTGGCCATCCGTTTTTTATGTAATTCTTTACCATTCTTAGTTCTTCATCATTTTCTGTTGCTTGTCTTAATTGATTTAACTGTTCATCAGAGATATTTACATTTTTTTCAATAATACATACACGAGCCTCTAAATTAAGGTTATCCTCATAAGTTTCATCTAAATTGGCTCGTGAAAGTGTGTCCGCAATTATTAATTGTTTTCCCGGCTTGTAAATTACATTCAAATCAAATTTTTGTAACGAGAGTAACATTCTTTGCAATCTTGCGGGAGTAGAATTTAAAGGTTTTTTAAATATTGGTATCAAAGGTTTATGATCAGTCTCGACAGTTACTCGATTTCCAAATATAAATTGATAAAATTTGTTGACACCAAAGCAGATTGCAAGCAATTCCTTCTCTATTTGTGCATAGTTTTGTTGTGTGATAGTCCTTGCCTTTGAAGCATACGCACACGGTTTATTATCCTGTAATAGAGTTGCTCCCAGACCTGCATTTGATGCATCTACTGAAATTACTACGGGTTTGTTTGGATCAAAATATTGTAAAATTGTATCTTTGCAAATTAGTGATTTTAGCTGTTCGAAAGCTTTTTGTTGTGGGTCACTCCAATCAAAAATGTTTTCTTGTTTTATTAAATCTCTAAGGGGCTTTGTTTTCTCCGATAAATTTGGTATGAATTTTCCCACATATGTAATAAATCCTAAGAATCTCTGCACATCCTTCTTGTTCTTTGGGATTTGCATGTTTTTTATGGCTTTTACTTTATCTTCATCTACACTAATACCGTTTTTTTAAAATTTATACCCCAAATATTTTACTTCATCTAATCCAAATTTGCATTTTTGTAAATTAAATTTTATATTATTTTTTCTTGCAATTTCAAAGACTTTGGCTAATATCTGATCGTGTTCTTCTTTAGTTTTTCCATGTATTAGAATGTCGTCTATGTAGATTTCTACTCCTTGTACAGGAAATATTTCTTTAAATGCCTCTTGAAACACCTCACTTGCAGTTTTTATTCCAAATGGCATTCTCAGAAATTTGAATCGTCCAAAGGGCGTTCCAAAGGTACATAAGTTGCTCGAGTGTTGATCTAAAGGAATATTCCAAAATCCACTCGTTGCATCTAGGATGCTAAATTTTGTTGATTTATTTAAATTTGTCGTTATTTCATCAATATTAGGTAATTTATATTTTCTGGTTTTAATTACTTGATTGAGATGTTTGGGATCTAGACATATGCGTAATGATCCATCCGATTTTTTCACCAAAACATATGAATTGAGCCATTCTGAACTTCCTTCTACTTTTTCTATAATTTTTAGTTCACTTAAATCTTTTAAGCATTTTTTGAATTGATCGTGCAATGCAAATGGTACATTCCTTATTGGATTTACCGTTGGTTTGCTATCTTTTTCTATTTCTATGTGATAAGGTTTGCTAATTTTCCCTATCCCTTTAAATATGTCACTGTACTCGTTAATTAAAGTTTCGTAATTTGTGCTACTTTCAATGTTATTAATTTTCTTTATATGAGCGTCATTATCAATTTTAATTATTTCTAATTTTAAACAAGTATCTAAACCTAATATGCATTCGGTGTCTTTCCTATTTACATAAAATTCTACTCTATTAATACATATATTTTTAAATACTATATC
>JABXWE010033359.1:0-13087 GCA_014611495.1 Limonius californicus
CCAAAACGGATATATCCGTTAAAATCTCGATTTCAAAAATTTTCATGATTTCAATACTTACCCTATACCTATAAGGTATGGGAAAGTAAAAACAATAGCGAGACTATTATTTTACATGTAGGTATTTCAACAAAATTCAATGGGCTTAAATTTTCATTTTGAACACGTAGAAACGTCTTTTTTTGCATTAAAATGCTACTTTAAGCTGCCAATTTTTAAAAGTTTTCTTCCCGGGGAGGGAGATCCCTCCCCGGACTCCACCCCAGCGGTGAGCGTAATATTCGTTTTCGCAAAAAATTCATCTGGCCCATTACACATGTGTTTATGATAGTACCGCAACCCAAATGTTTATAATATAAAATGCAGTCTGACTGTATATTATATAGCTGACATTTATTTCCACATATGAAAAGTATCATTGAATACTTTCTACTGACTCCAATTCAGACGTATTTCAATTTATAAAAATACTTTAATTTCTTCATTATTTATATTTAACTATAGAGAAATGTAAAACTAACGATTTTAAATAAAGAGGATATTTCAAAATTATAAAAATAACTAAAATATTATGAATATCATTTATCGTATGGGTGGACCTATATAGTGGCAATCGACCGTGCTTAGAAGGGCACGTAAAACCGTCGGTCCCGGTTGTCATACGAACATATTTGATAATCGTAAACCATGTAGCGGAACTTATCTTCTCTGTTCGACGGGTAAGGTTAGCCTCCTGCCCGGCGTACGTACAAAGAGGGAACCGCCATTGTAGGTACTTAACGGAGAACAAAATAATACAAGGCAATATAAATAATGGCATTCTTGTTGTTGGTTATCTTTAATTAATTTATTAATTTCTATTTCACTAGAATTCGATAATGTTATTCGCACTGTTGAATTTATGGATTTTCGTAACAACCATTTTTGAAAATCCACTTTCAACCAAATAAGTTATTGCAAATCGAAGTAACAATTTTATTGCCTTTTTAGTCGGAATCCGATATTCTTCTTCAACTTGTAACCAAAATTTAGGTAAATTATTCTTTAAACTTTACTTCCAAACTCTTGTCCGTTGATAATTCAATTAAATTTTCTTCTGCTGATAAAGTTTAATGGTTTGATTGACATTGTTGCATATAATTGATTATGCACAATTGCTTAACTGAAAATCTGTTGTATGTGGTAAATAGTGAATAAACTACTTCTTTTAATTTTAATAAATTATTTTGTATAAAAGTTGTATATCCAAAATATTAGTTAACGGGTTGCTTTCGACCATTGGCAATTGGTGGGAATGATTCAAACACATCAAAACAATGTTTAACTTTGTTTACCCAAGGGATTCTATTTCTATTCTATTTTATTATATCAAATAAAAAGATTGGTCTATTTTCCTTGCATTGACAAATTTAAATCGTTGGAAAATGCATCAGCTAGATAGCTAACTTTAAGAAGCCACAACTTTTAAAACATCATAATTTTGATAGCGATGAAAACAGATAAATCAACGAACAATGATATTCGAATGTTCATCATGTGATATTCAGCTATGAAATCTATGATGAAACCATTCTCGAATATACCTAAAATCATTTCACCGGTTCCTCACTTTGGTGTAAAGTAGCAGCTATCAATTCGCGACCCTTTAGTAACTTAGTGCGACCCAATATTGGGTCGCGACCCATAGGTTAAGAAACGTTGGTCTAGAGTTCCGTAACTATTCATGGAATTTCAAATTTTTGGTTTCAAAATATGTTTACTGTTTGGCGAAATAAATAATTATTTTAAATGTATTAATCAATTTTTTGAAGTAGTAGGTATATATCAAAATGCAGGCATTTTCATGAAAATTGCGTAACATTTAAAATTCATAACTGTCTGAAAGAATTTATTTGAGTACCGTCTTCAATGCAGGTGCTAACGAAAGCCGGGACCCTTACTATTATTAGCCTTTAAAGTCAAAGCAGTAAACACCGCAGTATATGTATGCGTTATACTAGTAAAAGTGTACTGCAAACAACACCGTCTAATGCGAAGAGTAACATACACTGGGACTTGATGAGCTTTTGAAATTTTGTTTTATTGGTAAACATTTTTGTAGATGGTGAAGTCTTAAAGTTCAAGTGCTCTTTAATAACTTAAAACTTGTGGGAATGGTTTCTGAATAAAGATGTGCCAAAATCTGAATTTTCAAAACGGTGTAACCTTCTTAATTTCTAACCTACAGAATTTCTTCAATATCATTGCATTTCTGTGAAGATGCGTCATGCCATCATAATTTAGAAAAATTATAACTAAAATCATATATATATATATATATATATATATATATATATATATATATAACCTAACCTAACCCAAGCTTCCAGTTTTGGTTTCAGATTATTTTCAACACCTTGCTTTAACGAGGAATACGTAGTAATGCATATTTAAGTTTAAGAAGCAATAAGCCATAAAGTCTTCATTATCCAACTCCCAAAACCTATTTTCCTTACAAACGTTATTCAAATTTCATCAAAACCAAACAGCTTCAGCAAAAAGGTTGTATTAAAAATTACTTAAATTTGAGTTTCCTAAAGTTCAAACGTGCTCCTTCTGTTAAAATAATAAGACGACTATATTGATAAATCAATTCTTTCCTATTTAATACTAATATTATTGGAAAGCACAAATAACACTGACTATCCAAGAAAATGCTAGTACACACGTTAAGCTGGTATTTTTCAGAATATTTTATACAGTAGTAAGATTAGCTTAACAAAATTAATCTAAACTTTTAAGACGAGTATTTTAAAATCTTTTAAGGTATGAAGAATATAGGATTAGCCACCTGCCTCATAAATACTAGTTCGGCGTTTTCTCATACATATTTGTCTTTAGCAGTGTAACAAGTTCCTGTTCTGATAGAATGAAATACAACATTACTCAGTGGTCAAATAATAACAACTTATCCAATTTTACGGCCAGCATTCATTGACAGCCTTTTGGTCTCACTTCTGGGCATTGGCGTCTTCTCTGCCACGTGTTTCTCCTTCACGCTAAGGTAGAAATACCGGGGCCTACAGTTTAACGTCGAATCCGAACGACAGAAATTCCAGAGAAGGGTTAAGAGACGCAACATAGGTTAAATTGCACCAAAATAAAAACACTTTTATTGCCAATCTATGTTCAAACAATTACATCATTTTAAACATTGAGAAATATGTTAAACAGACTTGTTAAAACTATTTTTCAGCTATTCGCTATATATATTACGTAAGTATTCTGTCATACTAAATAAACATAACAGGAATTTTGGTTCACAAAGAAATGCAGCTAGAATACCTAACTGTTATTCTAGCTACAAAATTGTGCTATATAAATTATGAGCGTTCCAATATTATAGAATACATTCTTTGAATTTACACTAATTTTAATATTTGTCTGAGTTATTACTAATGTCCATTTCACATCTTTCCCGCAACTTACGACTTTTTTTTAGTACATTAATAAAAATACAATGAAACTAGGCACGAATCAGAGATTCTATTATTTCTGTGATTATACCTTTTTAAATATGTGATATACCGGGTGACCACGATATGAGGTAACAGCAGGTAACTGTTTTGTTTTCAGACCAATTATTTTGATATTTTATACTTATATATTATCATTATATAATTTTGAGCATTTTGCAAGTTCTTACACTTTTTAAATGGTCATTTGTTTTTGTTTAATATCAATAACATACCTCATGATTATTTTAAATATAGACAGAACAACGCAAAACAGCTAAAATACGTATTTTTCGCAGGCTTATAGTTTCTCCACACGAGCTTCTTGAAATTTGAAATTCGAATGTAGTGTACCATTAGCAACACAGCTTAACTAATGCATATTATCGATGTAAGTTCAAATTGCAGATTTTTGGTCTTAAATTTTTATTGGAAATACGAGATTTAGATATGGGATCAAGGTAAATCTAAGCAAGGCTGATAGTAATTTCTATTTAATTTGACGCTGCTGTTCCGAATTTTACAGTTGTTAAACACATTTTTCTGTTCTTTTATAAATTCCATTTCACGTACATTAATAAAATGCACATTTGCTGACTGACATAATTTGAATTCTTGGAGAAGTTGGTGGTAACTGTAATACAACGGCAAGGCTACATGCTGAACGCTGCCCAAATAGAAGACATCCAAACCACACAGTTAATAATCTAATTGACCAACAACTACAAGAAACAGGAAGTGTTGGTCTAAAAAGAAGTGGTGGTGGTCCATTTATGGTAAGACGGCGCAATATTGAAGAAATTGTGTTAGATGTAATTGAATAGGAGCGTACGTGGTATTTCTTGGATTGTAGACATACCAAAGTCGACAGTACACAAAATATTACACAACAACGGCCTATATCCTTTTCGAAAAACGAAAGTGCATCACTTTTTACCTCAGGAATATAATTCACGGGTTAGATACTGTGCCCACATAATCAAAGTTACCCAGGATAACTAAAAATTAATTTCTCAAAAATGCAAAGTCACAGCGGGTTAACTATGTCAGGTATTAGATAACCATAGAGCAACCTTAAGACATCCTCAATATCGATACGGTGTTAATGTTTTGGCAAGTATGATAAATAATTATTTAATTGGTGCTTTTATTCTGCCAAATCGTCTTAATGGTGAAAAGTCTCCACTTTCTAAATGAGGATTATTAAGTACTATTGGAAAATGTTCCACGGATAATTAGATAAAATATGTGGTACCAACAAAATGGTGTTCCAGTTCATTATGGAATCATGGTTCGAGATTGACTTTGTAACGAAGTGTCCAGTGCGCGGTGTAAATAAATTTTAAATTAAATTTTGTGACCGCGTAGTGTAACATAAAGGCGCTGGTGGCGCTGGCATTCAGGATTGGTACCCGTCTCCCACCTTGTTTCTATTATCAGTAGGTCTCCCCGCCAACATAAAAGTTATTAACAACATTTTAGACTGGGAATGGAAGGTATAAATACGAACTTCAGCTCCCAAAACAAGTAACTTGAGTCCGAACGAGCCGAGGAAGAACTTCAACAGAGATCCAGTCAGACACTGTTTAAATTACCTGTTACCAAAAATCCATTCCAGTTAAAATACCTGTTCCAGTTAAAGTAACGATTTTGTTAATCCCAGTTAACTTCAGTTTGTTTGCAAAGTCAAGCCCGCCCGTGTAACATTCGTTCGCTCGGTTGCTTAGGGGTCATATTGCCCTTTTTCTTTTCGAGCTACGAACTGTTGTTCATCGAAGTGTGGGAATATATATCTAGCCTAAATCACTTGGGTTGTTTCCCTGTGATCTTACGCTGTATATAGGACCAGCCGAAAAGTTTGGGTTGAAATCGGTACTGGGGTCATATCCCTAATTTCTATTGATTACTTAAACTTCAGAGAAGATTATTAGAGGTATAATTCGCTTTCTCAATAGCTTAGGGGTCGTTTTCCCCTTTTCAACGGAGCTAACGAATTTATACGTAGGGTTTTGTTGCCTTAAGCTGTAAAAGAATCATTTTAATATTCGATTCAAATCTATCACCAATTCCGCGTTAAATCCCATATTTTCCTAATTTATTACAGTGATACGAAGAGTAACTAAGGGAGTGTATTAGGTAAAATACGCTTACCTAATTGCACTAATTTGTTGGCCCCAGTCGAGCGACCTGCAGGTGAACGTACCCGAAAACTTCCAGGTTATAATTCTCTTAAACACGAACACTGGACATGAGCTATCCAGAGCATTCCAACCCCTGAAGCAAAAGGGTTGGACTGTTACAACTTCTAAATCATTTTCCCGATAGGTAGATTGGTGGTGGGGATGCTATAGCTTGTCCGCCAAGGTCACCTGATCTGATGTTCTTAGATTTTCATTTATAGGGTTATATAAAATATTTGATACAGGTCAAACCAGTAAACAAGTCTACTAGGACTATTTCTTTAAATATTTTGAACAATGTAACTACAATATGATTTATCAACATAATGGTGTGCCATCGCAATTTCTACATGTAATACGATATCTTAATAACGAAATACCCAGCGTTAAATTGGCGGTGAGGGGACATTAATGTGAAGTTTAGTGAATTCGATTCCATTAGATTATTTTTTGTGACAATACATAAGTATAGTCTGCATTTAAATGAAACGGTTGGTGATTGATAGGTTTATAAAATTGACTCAATGAAATTTTAATACTGTATACTTCTGTACGTTTTATTTTACCGCTTCATACGTGAAGATGCACTCACAACTAGAACTGGGAAAAATATCAATACTCAAAATATGTATACTTTTGCTGGTTGTATTGCGGGTTGATGCCAATATTTAAAACGGTAATCTAAAACAGTATATGCAAATAGATATGTAAAGTGTAAATATAAAAAAAAACGAATTATTACTTATGCTCTTAGTGTTTCATTGGGCGAGATCCAGGACGCGATTTTGCAAGGATCTCTAAGTACTAAAATTCTTAGCATATTGTGCATCCTAACTACACACATCGCAGTGGCATGGGACCTACAGCTTTACTTCTTATCCGACAAAGGGCTCACTTTCAGAATTGTCTCCTTTAGAAAAATCACACCAATCTTAGCCAGGATTGAATCCGCATCCATTGGATGTAAAGGCAAGTGCTCTAAGCAGTAGACCACCGAGGCCGGCTTATTTATACTCTCATTTTAAAATATACATAATGTTCATATTTCTTAGATACTTACTTATTTACTTTCTAGACTTTGATATATCAATACTTCAATATTTTTCATACCTTGGTACTTTCAAGTTCAACTCTTTGATACTTTCGATGCTTGAATAATCTCAGCTGTTCAAAACCTTTGATACTTGGATGCTGTTCGAAATTATCGATAACAGTCATTGATATTCAATAATCTGAGTAATTATTTTCTATACAAGCACAGAGTACCTATTATAAATATCATAGGTACTCTGTGATGCAAGTTTGCTCACATATTAGTATGTATTTCCATTTAATTAGATTTTGTATTATGTTGCTTGAAGTTATTTTAGTAAAATACATTCAGACAGTGATCATAATTGGCACAGACGTAGTTCATAAAATAAAGCACCAATAATCATGCTTCACAGGGCACGTAAAGGTGTCGGTCCGGGTTGTCATACAAACATCTTTGACAGTGGTAAATCATGTAGTGGTAATCCTCTGTTCGGCGCCTTAAGTTAGCCTTCTGCCCGAAGGGACCTCAATGGGGCAGTGCGAATACAAGCTGCCAGTCGAAATGCGGTCCGATCGGCTGCGTGGTCGAACCCCGGCTGAGACGACCGCATTTCACTTAGTTAAGTTTAGGGCGCATGTTACATGAATGGCTAGTATGTAAGGGACGCCCGCACCCCGCTGAAGTAATGCGAAAGCGGGTCAGCGGATGGGGGGGGGTAGTATGAATAAATGAAGAAAGCCTTCTGCCCGACATACGTAAAGATGGCTCACAGAACCTACTCATTGTTGGTAATTAACAGGCTATTGGCCTATGCACAAAGGAAGAACCAATAGCAATGGAAAAAATTTCTGAAGGACCAGCCGTAACGTATGTTTTACATATTTTTTATTTAAAAATATTATTAATTTGCTTTTGCATCATCCTTTATACTCTTTCCAAACATTCGCAGAAACGAACATTCTTAATAAAAAAATATCTTAATCAAATACTGATATATTCCGTATAAAAATATAATAAGTATAGGAGCCAAATATAAACCAGCTACACAAAAAAAATCAACGCTTACATATCGACTATTTGATTGCTACGAATTTCGGTATATAAAAAGGTCCGTAATTAAGCAACTCCCAAAAATAACATTAATGCAAGCCTGTAAAGTGGAACAATGCGAAGCTTTTATTAGACCAGTTCTAGTGGAAGTATTCTAGAAATGCGGATCAGTAGCGGCGAGAGCGGGATAGCGTGTTCTGACTGATGTTTCTACTGCAGCTCACTTGGGTGGTCCCGCACGTCACTGCAAAGTAGAATCATCGTGACAGAAAACGTTTAAAGCTTTGCAAATTTACTCTAATTGATGCAGTTAGTTTGTCTCTAATATGAATTCATAATTTTGCCGTCGGGTTTAACATTAATCTAATTATTTACATTTATCAGACGCGCATGTTGTAATTACGCACTGCATTAAGGTACTACGAAAAGAGGAAGATATTTCACACGTAAACAGCGTTTTCGTTTTTTGTAGATGGTATAATTTATTTAACGATGTTGTGGGTACATAAAAATTCCTTAATTGCAAATGAGCATTAAGAAGCAGATATTATAGGACATGCTGAATGCCATGCGAAATCTGAGGAATTTTGCTAATTTACAGCACTCTAACAAAAACAAAACCAACCAAAATACACACGCATGTTAGTGTAATTAAGCAACAGATCTTCTAATTACCTTTACAGCAATACTATAGTAAACAACATACTGCAAATTAGATTCAATTTATAAAATAAAATTCTAATATTCTAATATTTCTGTGGGAAATGGGGCAAATTAAAGTTAGTACTAATACCAGCAAATACGAAACTGAAATAATAAAGTATACGTTTTATACAAATTCAGAAATGTATAATGCATTCTCCTAGCTTATTATCGATAACTTATTATACTGTTCTAACTAAACTACTCAAAAATGAATAGGGATATTGCAGTGTAAGACACGTGAAGGCAACACCAAGTGCATTTATAATAAAAAACTACCAAAACCACAAAATGTACCATCTTTTTAGTAATGAACATGAAAATTACAACAAAGGTACGTTTAAAGAAGAAATTTAACAATATTATAATGAAAATCGTTATTGTCTCCTTTCACTTAACTTAAATTTATTAAATTCTAATACCACGTGGTACCTCCTCTGGTATAAGTATTATACAGCCTGAGTCAAAAGATACGGGTTTTAAGATATTTTTGCTATTTGCGAATATAGGTAAAAAAGTTACTAATAAAAGTTGTGTGAACCGACACGTACTATAAACCGAAATATGAAAATCTTATACAGGGTGTCCCATAAAAAAATTATTTATAAGATAATACTTTTCTTAAATGGAATGCCCCATATTTTTTTATCTTAATGGAAAGACCATTTAATTCTCAACAAAAAATCTAAATAACTTTTTTTTGTAAATGCCACAGTTTTCGAGAAAGAAAATGATAGATATTGTCATACAGCTCGTGCGCTCACGGTCCACACGCAAATAAGTGAATCTTAACGCGCCATGAAAAACAAATGAAGTTGACACATGTATTATTCAGTTTTATTACACAAATTACATACATGTTTAAAACAAATGAAGATGTCAAATTATTAACGAGACAATTAACAATTTATTTGAATAAAACCTTAAAATAAATAAATATTAACTAAAACGGTTTTAAAATGTTAATAACAAAAGCCTATTTAAATAATATTTAATTAAACAAAAGAATGAACTACGTTAAGAATTGCTCAAAATGGCGCCCTTCCTTTTCAATACACATATTCAATCGTCTATTTAATGATAACACCGCCCTTATGACAAAACCTTCGTTCATCTCTGCAATGACTGTTTGTATGCGCTGTTGCATGTTTTCAACGGTTGTTGGTTCTGTTTGGGATACTTTGCATTTGATATATCCCCATAGAAAATAGTTCATGGATGTTATGTCAGGTGATCTGGGCGGCCACGCTACAGGTCCTCTACGCCCAATCCAACAATTTGGATACTGTGTGTTTAAATAATCTTGCACCGTTAAAGCGAGTGTGCGGGAGCACCGTCTTGTTGCCACCATAAATTATTTCGTAGATCAGCCGGTAGATTATTAATAAGATCTTGAATATCATGTTGTAAGAGGGCTAAATAGTTCTCTCCGTTCAATCGATTATCAATGAAAATAGATCCAACAATTCTGTTCCATATGATTCCACAGCATACATTTAGAGACCATTGGTGCTGGTTTTGTCGTTCCCGAATCCAATGCGGATTGACGTCGCTATAATAATGCATATTATGCCTTATTTCAGTTCCATCATTTCTGAATGCAGCCTCATCCGTAAACAAAACATTTTGGAAGAAAAATTGGTTTTCTTGAAGGATCCGCAAGCCCCATTCTGCAAACTGGATTCTTAATTCATAATCATTTTGAGATAATTCTTGATGCTCTATCATCGTGTATGGGTGAAAATTGTTTTTCCGAATAATTCGACTAACGGAACTTTGCAACATGTCTAACTGTTCTGCAATACTTCTAGTGCTAATATGTGGATTTTCGACAACGCATTGCATCACTAAATTTTCATTTTCCTGATGGCATACTCTAGGATTTCGAAATTCGGGTTTTTTGTAGTCTACGATACCTGTTTCCCTAACTCTTTCCAGAAGTCTACAGAAAACGTTTGTTTTGAGGGTGCCTTCTATTGGGAAATCTCTCCGCTTAAAGGCGAGATGCTTCATACATATTTTCTTCAGCTCTACCGGCAGCGAGGAGCATGTCCACTAATTCATTTCTAGGATAACAGTATGGCATTTTAATTAACTAACTACTACTACTAATATTTCACAAAACACAAACACAATGTACAGATGAATAAAGTAAAAATGTGACATTTGTGTAATAAAACTGAATAACGCACTTGCCAACTTCATTTGTTTTCTATCGCGCGCTATGATTCACCTATTTGCGCGTGGACCGTGAGCGCACGAGCTGTTTGACAATATCTATCATTTTCTTTCTCGAAAACTGTGGCATTTACAAAAAAAGGTATTTAGATTTTTATGTTGAGAATTAAATGTTCTTTCCATTAAGATAAAAAAATATGGGGCATTCCATTTAAGAAAAGTATTATCTTATAAATAATTTTTTTATGGGACACTCTGTGTAAGATTTTCATATTTTGGTTTATATGTCGACTCACACAACTTTTATTAGTAACTTTTTTACCTATATTCGCAAATAGCAAAAATATATTAAAACCTGTATCTTTTGACTCGGGCTGTATATTGTTTGTGTTTATTATTTTAAACCAAAATAGTGTAGAACTAATTGTTTGGCATTATAAACTGCATCTAGTGCATAATTTACATGTTTAGATATTACTACAGTCAAACTTCCATAAACCGAACTTCGATAAGTCGAATTCTTCGATTACTCGAATTCGGGCTACGGTTCCTACGAATTTCCTATGCTTTCCCATATAAAAATCTCTCGGTAACTCGAATTTCGATAAGTCGAAGTTTTCTATATCTCGAAGAATTTTATTATACCACGAGCATAATTTTCTCTCCATTGCTCGAATTTTACAAATAAATTTTCTGATGTAGTAGGTACATGTCTGAGATTAGTGATAAAGGACTTTTAATGACCATTCTTCTGGGAACTATTTAAGTGAAGGTGCGGACTGGTATTTGGGAGTGTTTATGTAAATACTTAGTAACTAAGATGCTTTTGCAACTTATTATTCGGCATACAGTTAGTTTGGGATTACAGATAAAGCTGTTTAGTGTTTATGACTGGTCTACGGCTGTTTTATCATCTTTTAGTATCATCTCAACAAGGTTTACTATCTTTTGTGGGATCCCCTTCTTCATCTTCCTTCAGCTTTTACAACCCTAAGTGCGTCTTAGCTTGTTCAACTATCTCTCTCCACTCTTTCCTCTCTCTAATGGATCCCCGCCAGTTCCTTGCTCCCATTCTTCATAGGTTTTCTAGGACACAGTTGTACCATCTTTTCTTAGGTCTACCGCTAGTTGATCTTCCCTGCCGAAAGCCTTTTTGATAATGTCCAATTATGGTGTCGGCGTATTTTTGCAGTTTGTTTCTGATTATTTTTCCTAATACTTCGTAGGTTGCATTTAGCATCGTTATTCCACGGTAATTTGTGCATTTTTCTATGTCTCCTTTTTTATAAATCGTGAATATTACCCCTTTTTTCCATTCCCCTGGCATGCTTTCTTCTCTCCCTATCCTACAGATTAGTTCTAGTAATTTCTCCCCTTCATATTTAATAAATTCTGTTATTATATCGTTGCATCCTGGGGCTTTATTGTTTTTTAAGCTTCCTATTGCTTTTTTTATTTCTTCACTAGTTGGTTCCTGTATTATGCTGATATTATCATGTTTGTTTATGTTTGGTTGTTGAACAGTTTTTTCATAGCAATTTTTTCATATATTGTGTTTTTCTGTTATTTCCTATTTTGATTTTCCTTCTTCGTCTTGATATTTGCTGATAGAACTTTCTCGTGTTTTTATTTCTCTACTCTTCTTGTATGTCCTTTATTTTGTTTTCGTTCCATTCCCTTTTCTTTTGCTTATATATGTTTCTTGTTATGGTGTTTGCTGCTTTATATTCTTGTTTATTACCAAATAAAAAAAAATATTTAAATATCTAACGAACTTGTACAGGGATTAGAAAGTTAGAAAGTTTTTGCTCTTTAGTAAAGTTTAATGTTTCTTAGCAGTCAGTTACTGAATAGCTATTGAAGCACTTGGTGATTATTTGACTGCCCTTTAGAAAGTGTCCTAGTGGTGTGGGGGTGTAGTTGATAATATATTTATTTGTTCATTAACATGAATTTCAATGAAGTAAGGTACAAAATAATTAACAAAACAATCAAAATATCCTAAGACACTTCCCTAGGATACTCAATACATTTTATTATTCAATTACAATCAAGCTGCACCATAAATAACACATTCGTAATTCAAAAGGCCGAAAACAAAACCACTTTCTTTATACATTTTTTTCTGTACTCAATAAAATTATTTAATGTACATTTTGCACTGATTTTTCATAGCTATGTTTTTTCTTAAAAACAGCAAAAAATACCATTTTCTGTAAAATATACAGTTCTATGTAAAACTGAGATTTTGTTTGGCATTGAATTACAAAGTGATTTTTTAAAAAGTCAATTGCAGTAGCCTATGGATTGTCCCGTCTATATTAAGCTTTAGAATCTGACAATATGAAAATTGTAACAGAAAGAAAGAAATCTTGACGAAAAACCTGTAATTTACTTACCTTAATAAATTACAAATCAATTGCAACTAAATACTTGTTCATTTTCAC
>JABXWE010033360.1:0-18270 GCA_014611495.1 Limonius californicus
GTAGATCAGTAATTTCTATTCAGTCTGTTGTTGTTATCACAAGGCAGACAAGTTTTTACATGTTTGTTACTTTGGATTTACTTTACAATTAGTTAATAACCTTCTACAGCTTAAATGCATGTTCTATGTATCATCAGCAGTTCTCAAACAAAATAATATTTTATTTTTTTTTTCGAAAAAATAAACTTAATGATTTTTGAAAAGTGAATAGTACCACTGAATTCTATTGAGCCAATCTATTACTGGTTTAAATATTTGTACCTATTTCTGATACACCCTGTATACAAAGCTGCTATTCTCAGTAGAAAACTTACTAAAACCAAAACTTCTTACTAAAAAGAAACATTATAAATTTCAGCAAGAAACAGTTTATTCTACTTTTGAGCAAACACAAATAAATTAAACATTACACAATTCGTTCAGTCTAGAACACATACTAAAACGTAACAATATACACAAATCTTAAATTCTCAGGTTGGGGTTGTGATAACGGACGTATTTCAATAAATCGTCATTTTCTTCGCAGACGAAAGGTTTGCGATGGTGGCAAGCAACGTCGTGCCAGTTGACACCGTCGTTGTAGAATTGGTTGAGAACTGCCAAGCAGTTTTCGGTGGCACCGCCTTGTTGAGCTTCACGGTTATCAGGCTGGGGTTTACCAATGCCGCCACTTGGAGACCAATCGCTCTGTTCCCTTTGGGTTGTTGGAGCTAGTTTCTGGAGAGTAGCTGTCCAGAACCAACCGTTGACAGTGACAGGTTGCAAATCTTGACGATCACAGCCTTTGAAGTCACAGACGCGACCTGAGGTCCAAATGTATTTTACCTGAAAAAATTAACAGTTATTATATTATTTTTGTAGTTACTATAGGTTTGTGTAATGGTGATACGCTAAGGTTCATTAGGGTTATTTTTAATTTACTTTTCTATGTTTCTCTTTTTCTAATTAAGGTCGAAAAGTATTTAAGTAAAATTTAGACAAGTTTCTTGCTGTTAGATAGAAAAATAAGAATTGAGTAATAATGAAGTCGCTAATTATTACAAGAAAGTGTGTGCTTGAAACTATTAACACAATAAATGTTCATAATACACGTTAATAGTTAAACAACTATGAGGTGACATCATAATATTTCTAATGTGTTTGTTTATAGTACTACAAACCTTGAATTTTTATTTTAGATTTACATTTTTCATTACTTACGTTTTCATTGACTAGTTTACTCTTAATCCACTCGTTTTCAGCACTTGTTTCAAGGGAAACGGAGTCCATGCAACGTTGTCTGCAATAATTCCTAGCGCCTAACCAATCTTCCTCAACACCCTGTAGAGAAGGTTCCCTCCAGCTGAAGAGGTAACCCTTACCTGTCAAATAAAAGAGACATATTAGGACATCACAATATGGATCAAAATAAGAAAATTGGTTAAGGTTGTAAAGACGGGGTAAAAGTTATAACCACTGGTTAATGTTTGAAAAATGGAATAGTTTACGAAAGGTGTGTTTATCATCGAAAACTATTGGTAGTTCTCAAGTTCCAAATTAAGATCAAGAAAAATTAACTATTTACCTTCACAATTTCCTAATTAATAATAATATAAGTTTCAACAATGTGCAGGGCTTTCTCGTTTTCAAGGAATTTGAGCATCAACAAGCGAAACAACGAATGTAATTGTTCAGAAAATGCAATAACTGTGTAGCAAATTGAACAAGATATCTATTAATATTTATAATTTTGCAACAAAAATTGTGCTGTTTAAACATATTTAAGAATTGTCACAATTTTGTCTTGATAAATTGCTGTTTTTCTTTAAACAAACCTGAGTGTATTACAGTTTTATAAACGACACATTTGTTTAATACTGTGTAGCTAATAATGATAAAACTTATATTATTTTTAATAATAATGTTGCAGTTAATCCGTCCCTGGATACAACTTGTTATTATTTGCTTATTTACATGAAAATTACCATCAAGGTTCCAACAGGTCATATATATTACTGTAATACAATAATTTGCAAACCTTGACTGCATGAAATTATTTGATAAATAATTGCAAAACCAGTTTGTTTACAAGTAACTTGGAAAGTAAAAGCAATAATAAGAATGCGTAATTAATAATTATTTTGATGCTACATTTTCAAGAGAGTTGATTGGTTAATTTTTTGTTGCAATTCCTGTTGTTAATGGAGTCACATACAAGCAGTTTTTTTTCAAGATTTTCTACCCACAAACATTGATGTTAGAATCAAAGATTTTATTAGTTTCTGTGTTTCCAAAAATTTATTTTTAATGCTGTTTTCCAATAATTTAACATATTCGAGAGGTTTTGGAAACAGTTATAAACTACGAACAAAATAAAAATGGGGTTTTCCTAAATAGCTACTAAGAAGACATTGAAACTTTTTCTAATTTTAAAAATATGTACAATTAATGTTATTTATTAAATTCTTGTTTATGGTACGTTGACATACCGAATCTTGTTTTTCTTTAATAGTTATTAGAGTTATGACATCACACAATATTTTTTACAAATCTATGATTTTTGATAAATTATTTTACCTTCTCTATAGCAGGTTACATACATAGCAATATTTTTATATGATATAGAGAAGAAATACCCTACTAAAATACAGCAAAAAAATTAAGGCATGCTTAAAGCTGCAGCTCAAAAATATACGAACAAAGTATGTAAACAATAATTTCTTGAAGCATTTTCGCTAAAATGAATAGTAACGGTATTCATACATGTTTTTCTGTGCCTTATTCAATGAAGAAACTTTATGGTTAAAAAAATCGAACTGTATTTACGTAAGAATCAAAACAACAAACTTCCTTTTGCAAATTAGTTCAAAGTACTTCAGTCTGTGTTGAAACAATTATAATATTTACACATGGCATACTACTGTATGAACGAAAAATACACATTCAAACAGGTTTTAAACGGAATTCTGCAGACTTCTCATTAGCATGTCAAATAATTTAGATGTCAACATTAAATTTTGTAAGTAATTAATATTTTATATTTAATAAACCGCTCAAGCTAAACATCCGCTTGTCTGCCTGCTTATTATTTTTAATATAAATGATGTAAGTACTAAAATCTTCCAAAAAAAAAGTTAATTAATTGTAAGCAGCGAGATCCTGGACTGAATCATTTTAATAATAACTTATAAATGTTATGTACTAACGTTCGGTTAAATTTTTATAAATAAAAAGAAGGATTTTTAAAATAGTTTCTGTTTCTGGATTTTAAACCTATATCCGAAATGCTTTAGAAATTGGCGTAGGATTTTTGAAAAACTACTATGTGCAGGTTATTCTTAAATAATATAAGCAATTTGTACATAAAAGGTGTAAAACAGTAGTAGCAAAAAAAGTAAAAAATAATCCTTACCTTCAGGAGTGCGTTCATGGATAACTCTTTGGGCACAAAGGGAAGGCACAGGGGGTTCCAGTATTCTTCCATTAGGGAACTGGGCTGAAGCAAAGCAGAGAACTGCTGCAAAGACGGCTAAAGACAGTTTCATGGTGACCTGCAACAAATTACAAATAGTGCCAAAAAGTCAAAATGTGATCTCCATTCTTTATACTTGATTACTATAAATTTTGACATTTTGAAATCTTCTTCTTTAATATATTTAATTTAAAAATTTGACAGTTCTTGAAAAATGTCTGCTTTAAAGAATGTTTTAAATTAATCTTTTTTCTTATTTCCCTTTTTAGTAAGACATCTTTAGGTTAAATAAATATTTTACAATTAATAAAAATGTAGCACGAAATTATTTAGCAACTAAAATTATTTTAATTAAAGTTTTGATGGACAAATTATTAATATTATCTTTACTAGTTATACTATTCAATTAATTTTTAGTGCAGAACGGATTCACTTTTAAATTATAATTCAACCACACTAAAATAGATGCCCTTTATAAAAAAAAAATAACTACAGTATACAATACTTTGAATGGAATAGTATCCAGGAACTACTAAAATTCTTAAAGCAACAGTTAAATATTATAAAATTTTCAAATTTAGCTTACCTTTACAATAGATATTCCCAAACACTAGTAATGGTATAATGTGTTATCACAACCCTTCTTCAAAGTACTCTGCCAGCATTTGCAATAAACCTCTATTATATACAGATGGGTGGGGTGTATGAAGAAGTAGTGGACAAACACATTAATTACTACAGGTGGATCTATCTTGCCTTGAACTCTGTTAGTTATCTTAATGTCGTAGAATTCCTGAGAATTCCATTATTAGTGAAAGCAGGAGCTGACGGTAATGTCCCACGGAATGCACTTAATTGGAGACACCCAAGGGCTTTTTGGTCTGTCGTCTCCCTACTGAGTCACAGACAATATCGTTTCTATGTCAACTTTCACTTGTCCTTAAACCTAGATCAGAGCCCATATCACAAACACTTTTGGATATGTGGCTCAAAACATGTAAACAAACTTTCTTCGACCTTGCTGACTGGCGTGCTTAAACGTTCAATTTCTTACAATTATTTCAGGTATTCTGCGTGTGACTGCGTTTGAAAGTGTAGGTGAATCCCAATTACTACGTGCTTGCCATAAAAAGGGAAATTTGCATTCGAATTTGGTGGTTTTTTAAATTTGCTTATAGAAACATGATTCTTTATCATTTACAAGAGTATTTTATTACAGAAAAGAGTTGAGCAACATTTCATCGTGTCTACAAATTAAAACAAAAATTATACAGCGGCCTAAAAAATAGTAGTCACTAAAATTGAAATCAAAATCTAAGAACAATTTTAGTTTTATAACAAACATTTTATCAGAAACAACACAATCAGCATTTCCTAATACAAATCTAATTTGTTTTCCTTACTTTGTTAATCTTTTAGGTTGTCTAAAGGTTGATAAAATAAGATTGTAATAATATATCGCAAAAAACATAACATTTGAGAAACAATTTAAAGCATAAGCAAATATCTGAATATGCTTTAATGTTTATTATTATAGTTTTTGTGATATATTGTATTATTCCGTTTCTGTAGTTTACATCTATATGTTGCAATAAATATCATAAATTATTTCAAGGAAGTGAATGGAGTACAACATGAACATTCTTCTAGATTTTTTATGGTTTCTATTTCTAATTTTAATTTAATAGTCGTAAAAATTCAAAAAGTAGGATTTTCAGTTGTATTACATTACATAATTTCTAATGAATGCAACCGGTTTTTCGGGTAGACTATCTTCAAAGTATTGTTATAAAAGAATATATAAAGTTTCTTATCATTTACATAGTCGATAATACCACCAACGCAATGAAATCTTGAATGGGCCTTTAAAGAAACAGCAAATACGTTATTAGTTACAAGAAACAAGAGAAAATGATGATATTGAAACTCTGGGAACTTTTCTGCCATTCATTAAGTTGTTGTCCATATACAGGGTGTTTCTAAATTTTAATTACGTATAGCTAAGGTTATATCCCGACACCGAATAGGTAGAAGGGAATTTGATTATAATAATAATAGCTAAGGTTATTTAACTCCTAAGACACCTACTAATTTGTTTTTCAAATAAGGCACCGTTACGGAGATATGGCGTTGCAAATATTTTTAACCTTAATTCACTAAAATGTAAATAACGGTCTCGTTTTTTCCCGCGTTTTTATAAAATTCGTTCTTTTGGAAAGCTAACGATCCAAGCTTAATTTCCAGTAGAGAAAAAAGTACAATTTAGTATGGAAAGGAGATAAAATCTGACCCAAAAGTGAAAATTTGGTTAAAAATGTGTAAATTAAGGTAGAGTTTAAAAAGGAGATTGTTAAACTAAGTTTTTTGCAGCTTTTGAACTAATACTCTGTTTTTTCTAAATAGATCTTCATAATATTTTTCGAAAATTTAATTCTAAGAGTTAGCCACAAAAGCTTCCAACAGGAATAACAATCTAAATCATACTAGCCCTGTGCGAATAATTCGATACATCGAAGAACGATATTAGAATAAAAGTTATTCGATATATCGAATAAATATTTATTCGAATGAATATATTCGAATTATGGAATAAAAAATTATTCGGATAAATATATTGGAATTATCGAATGGAAAATTATTCGCAGACATATTTATTCGATAATTCGAATAAATTTATTCGAATAAATTACTATTCGAGAAAATTTATTCTAATAAATACTTATCGGTTTGAATAAAACTACTATTCGTATAAAATACCACAGAATGAAAACCCAACAAAAAAATTAGCTACCCACTATTTATGCGTGCAAGGTACAAGTGTTCCCTCAGAAATGGTTTTTAGTCGCGGTGGATCTATTGTGGTCGACTCCAGAGCATCGCTAACTTCGGAACACGCCGAAGAATTCATTTTTTTGGCGATGGATAAAGACTTTGTTTCTAAATAATGTAAAATTGTTAATATTGTTTAAAATTGTATAATAATCTAAATAAAAATAGAGATATGTAACTTGCGCATTCATTTCAAAGTTTTTCTCCTTTAGTGAATTGTAATTTTTCTCCAATAAATTAATTTTTATGCAACATTTTCCTGGTGATTCTTCTGAAAAAGTGTTAGCACTAGGTACTTATTTTTAGGTAATATGACTCGCATACTTTTCGATATGTATTCAACCGATTCGGTACTTATTCGAGTAATTCGAATAATGTATCGAATAACGATATTAGAATAAAAGTTATTCGATATATCGAATACAAATTATTGGAATAAATTTATTCGATATATCGAATAAACACTTCTTCGATATTTATTCGAAGAATTCGATATTTATTCGAATTTAGATATATCGAATAATATTCGATATTTATTCGTTATTCAATACCCAGTTTCTGATATCGAACACCCCTAATACATACATACATTTTTAAATCAAATTTTCCCCTTCTGGGTCAGATTTTATCCACTTTACACATTTAATTGTAAATTTTTTTCTGAATATTAAGCGTGGACTCTTAGCTTTCCAAAACCACAATGTTTATCAAAATGGGACAAGAAACAAAAAAGTTATTTACATGTTGGTGAATTGATGTAAAAAAAACCTTGAAGCTACCGAAATCCGTCACGTTGCTGAATTTAAAAAAATACTACTAGATTTGGGGGTTAAATAACCTTAGCGATACGTGGTTAAAGTTTTCCGCACATGTTTAGAATCACTCTGTATATTAAAAAAAAACAAACGAAGACTTTATCTACGCTTTCCGATACTTGATGACAATTTCTATGCAGGTTAATTTGAAATATGGTACCAAGTCTTTTTATTTATGATTTTAATAAAGCTGGAAAACGACGTTGTCTGAAAATCTACGTACAAAGTCAGTTTACATCACTTCCGGTAATACCGGTTTTGATTTGCAAATACACTACATTATTTTTTACTCTAATGTATGTAAAAACAGTTTCATTCTTCTTCTTCAAGTGCCGTTTGCATTCCGAAGGTTGGCAACATCAAGGCAATCTTAACTTTTGAAACCGCCGATCTAAACAGTTGGTTATTGAAGCAGTTACACCAGTCTCTACGATTTTTCAGCCACGAATGTCGCCTTCTTCCTATACTTCTTTTTCCCGTAATCTTTCCCTCTATAATAAGTCGAAGCAAGTGATACTTCTCACCTCTCACGATGTGTCCCAGGTATTACATTTTTCTCTTTTTAATAGTTAACAAAATCTCCTTCTCTTTTTTCATACGTGCTAAGACTGCGATGTTTGTAACTCTTTCTACGTATGGTATTCTTAAGATCCGACGGTACATCCACAATTCGAAACTTTCGATCTTCTTAATATCCATATGGTCTTCTTTGCCACGTCTCCACTCCATAATAAAGTATCGACAGTACGTAACATCTCATGAGTCGGACTTTCAGGTCTAGACTTAAATGTCGTTCACTTTTTTCATTTTCATGAATGTACTTTTTGCCTTTTCTATCCCTATTCTTATTTCGGTAGAGCTATCGTTGTTCTCATTTACGCACGTTCCCAGGTAATTGTATTTGTTTACTCTTTCAACTATCTGATCATGTACATATATATAAGTTTCCGATGTTTTGTATTGATTTTGTTATTAACATGAACTTTGTTTTTTTTATATTGAGTGATATTCCACATTCTTCGTTTATTTCTACTATTTTGCTTAGTAAAGTTTGTAAGTTTTCAAGAGTTTCTGCCAGGAGAACCGTGTCATCAGCATATCTTAGGTTATTCACTGGTATGCCATTTGTTTTGATACCAATATTAATATTCTGCTCTTCTAGTGTTTCTAATGCTTTGCTGATTATGTCTTCTGAGTAAATATTATATAGGGTCGGCGATAGAACGCATCCTTGTCTCACACCAGTTTCTATCCTAATTTCTTTAGATGAATCTTGGTCTATTCTATATTGGCTTTCTGATTATAGGATAATCTTAATATTATTCTTATATCTCTGTGATACGATTTTTTTTCTTTTAATAGCCTCATCAAATCATCATGCCTGATTCTATCAAATGCTTTATTGTATATTCAGGCATCTTTGTGATATTACATTGAATGCAAAGGGTGCTTCCCTAATGCCTAAACCATTCCTGAATACGAATTGATTTTCACTTATATCCTATTCCCATTTCTTATATATTCTTTTAGGTATGATTTATAAAAATATTTTCAGTGTATGACTCATCATACTTATTGTACGGTTGTCAGCGCAATTTCTGGCATTTGCTTTCTTAGTAAGTGTCACAAAAGTTGATAGCAGCCATTCGGCAGGTATTATTCCGCTCGAATATATTTCGTTGTATAGGTCTACTAATATACGTATCTGATCGGATCTTCTTCTATAAGTTTGAAAGCTTCAGCAGGTAATTCATCTGGTACAACGGGTTTTCCATTTTTCGCTGTTCTTGTGGCATATAAGATTTCTTCTTTCGTTATATTTGGTCCTTCATCTCCTTGCGTGTTCTCAATGTTGTTGTTTTCTTTTCTTTCATCTTTAAAAAGTTCTTACACATATTCTTCCCATATCTTTAATTTTTCCTCTCCTCTCCTTCTATTATTAATTTATTCCGTTTGTTTCTGAGAATATTTTGCTGTCTGCGTTTTTGTGTTTTTGTGGTTGTTATAATGGTCATGTTTTGCCTGTAATTCTTCAATTTCTTCACATTTTCCGTTAAAGAACTCTTCCTTCGCCACTTTGATTCTGGTTCTTAAAATTGTCTGATATTCACAGAAAAACTCAGAGACAATTAAGCTGCGCCAATAAATACAACACCGTATTGTAGGACCTCCAAATCTTTATCAGATCAAAAATCTTCATCAAAACAGTTTTTTTTCGAAGAACCTTCTCAAAACAATTTCAAATTTTTAGAAGTGTATCTTCATTACATCACCCTTTCTGACAAAAAAATTCTAATCTATGATTTTAAAGCTGTTCAGAACTTAAAGTTTGTGTCAATCAGATAAATAGATTTTCAGTAATTTGATGTTAGTAAGCAACCTTTCCACTTGCTTTTTTTTAATAATTAGTACACAACATATCCAAGATTGAAGTAAGGTGAAAAAATTGACAAAATGATTATAAGAATTTGTGACAAAAAGTTTTTAAAAATACTTTTACGGCATACATGGAATTAATTCGGAGAAACGTTTTTCACCTTATTACAAACTATCATTCTTTAAAAACGTATTGTCTTTCGCATTGGCTGCAGTTAGTTTTTCAGCGTTCAGACAGCTGTCCCTAAGGTCCATAGCAGTCAGGGAGACGAATATAATGGTTTGCCGATGTAAAACGTTATTTCAATTTTTGGTTGCCAGGTCACTTAAGGATCTTCTTAAAGTTTCAATCAATTTGATTGACATTTTTTGACTAAACCGCCGTTAAAATGGAAATATTTCAAAAATCCAAATGGTTTTAGTTGTTGGAGTTCGCCAAGAATGATTCAGTTTATGTTATCACAGTTTGAAAAATGCATTTACGAAAAAATATCACCAAACAAATATTTCTAGCCTCAGCTTTCTGGTTTTGAATTGTTTCAAAACGTTATTGCCTCGGTGATTTTTCATTAAACCTCCATATTTGAAATTTATTCCGCGTATTGTAAAAATTACATTTTTTCCGAATCCGTGTTTGTTTTCAAATAAATACTTTCGTTATACATGGAATGGGAAAGTAAAAAACGACTAAATACCTATCGTACAATCTAATATGCCACAGTTTGTAAAACATTATTATTAAAATTCCCTGTTTTTCGACAAAAAAAGAGTAATTTGGTGAAATTCCATAAAAAACAATTCTTTAGTTGGTTATAAACACTTTTTCATAAACATCTAAGAACTACAAACGTTGCATTAATTACTTTGATTAGTTGAAAGTTTTAAATGCCACATTTCTTTGCATGGCATGATACATTGAATAAACAACTTTTACTCAATATTCTGCACATAGCCACTTAAAATATAAATACAGTTTTGCTTTTGATGGCTACAAAACATGAAAACCAGGATTATACTGCACTGCGAATATGAATATTTAACAACTTTATTTTCCAAGGCACATTACTGAAAGTTGTCACAAATAAAGACAAATAATAAGGGATGTCGGATAGTTTTGATAGTATTGATTTTGATTGTTGTCTTTTGTTGGCCCTTGGTCTCCACTGTATAATTCTCTTTGTTCACCTATCATTTTTCATTCGGGCAACGTGTCCCGCCTGATTCCTCTTTATCTGTGTAATTGTTTGTATAATATCTTGTACCTTAGTCTGCTTCCTGATCCATTCGTTTTTCGTATGATCTCTTAAGGTTGTGCCTAGCATGATACGTTCCATTTTTCGTTGTGCTACTCTTAACTTAGTAAAGGATTTTTGTGTCAGAGACATTGTTTCAGCTCCATAAGTAAAGACAGGTAGGACACACTGATCGAAGACTTTCTTCTTTAAGGTGTTTGGTATTTGACTGCGAAATGTTGAGTCTAGCTTGCCAAACGCAACCCATGCCTGAGTAATCCTTCTGTCTATTGCAGTTGTTTGGTTTTCTTTTCCTAGGACGATCTTATGACCTAGATATATATAGTTGATGACTTTTTCCACTAGAAGCTGAATATTTTCTGTGGGAATGTTGGTCATTATCTTTGTCTTGCTTATGTTCATTTTCAAGCCAACCTCTAATGATTTATCTTGTAGTTGTTTTAACATTTCCAGCATTTCGTCTAAATGATCAGATATTAACGCGATATCGTCGGCGAATCTTAGATTGCTCAGTTTTTGTCCATCGACATTTATCCCTTTGTCTTCCCACTTCAGTTCTCGAAAGTATTTTTCAGCGTAAGTGTGAACAGTTTTGGGGAGACAGGTTCTCCCTGCCATACTCCTCTGTCGATCTTGAACTTTTCTGTATTTTTGTGCAAACGGATGCAAGCGGTCGCCTTCTTCTTGAGAAGTTGGATATATCTTTCGTCTATTCTGCAGTCTTTGAGAGCATTGATGATTGCCCATGCTTCGATTGAATCGAAAGCTTTTTCGTAGTCCAGAAATGTTATAATTATGGGTTTGTTGTATTCGAAGCACTTTTCTATGAGTGTTTTGAGAGTTTGAAGGCGTTCGTCTGTACTGTACCCTGATCTAAAACCGGCTTGCTCTGGTGGTTGATAGCAATTTATTTAGTTTATGTACTAGCCTGTTTAGTGTCACTCTTGTGAAGGATTTATAAAGGTGCGAGAGAAGACTGATACGTCTGTAATTTTCCAGTTTTTTAATATCCCCTTTTCTGTGTAGGAATGATTATGTCATTATTCCAGTCATCTGGTATGTCTGCTTCGTGTAAGCATTTATTAAATAGCAAAGTTGATATTTCACGTGCCTTAGCGCCAGAAGCTTTTATCATCTCTGGGATTATAACGTCTTCTCCTGGTGATCGTCTATTCTTAAGTTGTTGTAGAGCATGTTGTATTTCGTTTATTATTATGTCGAGTAAATTCTCTGATCCGATATTTTCTATGGGGACATCTCTGTGTGATTTCTTGATTATTGACTGATTGGGTCGTGGTATTCTTGATTTATACAGTTCTTCATAATAACTTCTATAAATATCTAGCATTTTTTCTCTGTTTTTCGTAATTTTGCCTTTGTTATCAGACAGCTTAAAGATTTCTCTTTTTCCTGTCGATAATTTTGATTTCAGTACTTTCCTGCTAGTGTTTTCCTCAAAGTCTTTTCTATTGGCCAGGTCATATTGTCTTACATCTTCTCCAGTTTTCTTTCTTATTTGTTTTTGCAGTTTCTTATACTCTAGTGTATTTCCTTTGTTTTTTCGTCGTAGCTCTCTTCTCTTTTCTATTAGTTTTTCTGTTTCATTTGTAAGTTTCTTCTCTTTTTCCGTGATTTTGATAGGCTTTATACTTTGAAGTGCTGTATTCATTGCCGTCCTTAGGTAGCTGTTTAAAGCATTACTTGACATAGCTTGAAAGTCTTTGTTTTGCACTAATTCCATCATCATTTTTGTGTACGTTTCTTCATTTTCTTTAATATATTTAATTTCACTTTCCATGTTTTTACAGTTTCCTATTATGATTCTTCGTCTTTCATCTTTCACATTTATTTTTACTTTACTGCTGACTAATCGATGGTCGCTTCCAGTTGCGAAGTTGTTTAATACCGATACATCTTGTATTATTCTTTTGCTGTTCATCATCATCATCATCATCATTTGACATGGAGCTGTTCGATATAATAAAATCTATTTCGTTTTTAGTCACGCCATCCGGGTTTTTCCACGTCGATTTTCTATTTAACTTCTTTTCGAAGAAGGTATTCATAGTTTGTCTTGGTTCAGAAAGTTTGTTAGAGTATTTCCTCGGTTATTCCTGGTCCCGAGGCCGTGGTCTCCTGTAGCTTCCTCGGTCGTCGGAAAAAAAGTCTACCGAAAAAAAGTCCCGGAAAAAAGTCCACGGAAAAAAGTCCACGGAAAAAAGTCCCCGGAAAAAAAGTACCCAGGAAAAAAAGTCCCCGGAAAAAAAGTCTCCAGGAAAAAAAGTCCCCGGAAAAACGTCTCCAGGAAAAAAGTACCCGGAAAAAAAGTCCCTTGAAATTGCCCCAAAATTACGTTTTTTGTCAAATTTAGCACAAGTACAAAATGAAATTTTAAACAAAAATATGCTTCATTTAAACACTGCATTTTTATATCAGTTTTAACCAAAACCTTTATCTCTTAAGTTACTTCTGCCAATGTATTAATGATGTCTGTTTATTCCTTGCCTAATCCTTTATCTCTGAAGTTACTTCTGCTATCTGCCTAATGATTTCTATTTATTCCATATTTCACCTAAAGCCTTTAATCCTTAAGTTACTGCACTGTGTTATAGTACAAAAGGCTGTGCAATTTTTGATTTATTTTCAATTCTGTTACAACCATGGAAGTGATCAAATCTAATAAAGGTAGTGAAAAAGTGTGATGGTACGAATAATCAAACGGAGGGATGGAATAACCGTTTTTCCAATCTAGTAGGCATCCAGCACCCGTCGATTTGGACATTAATTACAAAAATGAGGCAGGAATTAGCGACAGATAGCACCAAGGTTTTGCAAAACCAGGCTGGGATTCCAATTAAAAAAAAAGACGTCCACAGTATCAAATCATGCAGAATCGATTGCAAGGATTGTGTCAAGATTATCGAGATGATGTACGAGATATCCCCGACTTTCTTCGAGCCAATAGCCACAACATTAGGCAACGAGCGGATTTGCAACATTAATTTTAAATTTTCTTATTTCTGTATTATTATATAAATAAAATGAATGATAAATCATTAGATTATTTATTTATACACGAAGTTTTGATAGCAGTTGCGTTCAATGTTATTTTTAATCCAATTTTGCTAGTCTCGTTGTGAAAAACCGAGCTGTAAATCTAGTTTTTTATTGTCACTCAATATCTCGGGCTGTTTCTAGCGATCTTTTCCGGTAATTTTTTTCGTGTAGTTTTTTTTTTCGGAGACTTTTTTCCGGGGACTTTTTTTTCTAGGAACTTTTTTTCCGGGGACTTTTTTCCCGGAGACTTTTTTTCCGGGGACTTTTTTTCCGTGACTTTTTTTTCCGGAGACTTTTTTCCTAGATTCGCTTCCTCATGTTTTGTTTCTTTCCTGCATTTGCATTGATGTCTCCCATTAAGAAGGTATACTTTGTTGGTGATTCTATAAGCGCTTTTGTTACATCTTCGTAGAATTCTTCTACTGTGTCATCACTGTAACTTTTCGTTGGGGCTTATAGTTGGATTATTTTGGCCTGAATTTTGGATGCCAGTTTGATTGTTGTATATATTACTCTTTCTAATATGCTTTTGATTTTTTGTATTTGTGATTTCAACTTTGAGTTTATTAGAAGCCCTACTCCACCGTGGCTATTTTACTCATTTCTGTCATAATAAAGGTGTCCAGATCTAACTGTCAAGCATTCTTCGCCTCTTCTTCTTACTTCGCTGCGGCCTAAAATGTCCCGTTTAATGTATATTATTCCAAAAGTATGGAAGTAGCACATACATTTATTGTTTAAGCCATATTTAAAAATGTTAGTGTCAAACATTTGTGGTTAATATAGAATACCTATTTATAAGTTATTAATTTTGATGTTTAAATATAATATACAATTCTAAGTGCAGTTTATATACTATGTGTATGGAAAAAGTGTTGCTCCAAAGAGAAGAATTCAAATTTAAACGGCAATACAAACGTATTTCCAACTCTAGAAACCCTCCATGCGGGTTACCCGATGATGAAATTTTAAATTTGAAATTCATTATAAAGAATCAAATAGAATGAGTATTTGGTTAACACCCCAGCTCTAAAATTAAGGCAGCTACAATTTTAAAAAATTCAGCAGATGTAAACTATCAATATTTAATAGCCTTTAAACACTAGAATTACAGTAGGCATAAAGAAGTATAAGAAATAATCCATTGTAAGAATGGCAGTCCTCCAAATGTATCGAAATTTATCAGAAAAATATTTCAAACGGTTGTAAGATTTCTCTGTACATTTTGTGAAATTATGGGGGCGTAAGAAACCTCTAAAATTATTTGGTACTCACTAATGGTTTCCTTCTAGGAAATTTAGAATTTAATCCCTCGTTACTCAAAAACCGTTAATCCGATTGACATAAACCCTGGATTCTGTAATAACTCGTTTGCATTAGTAACATAGGTGAGCAAAATATACGAATTTAAAATGCCTATAAAAGGTAGAGCAATTTTCCTAAACTATTTTGGAAAGCAACTCAATATTAGTGACGGATAAAGACTTAAAAGATCTATAAAACGATTTCTATTTATTGATGAATTTGTCTTTAAGGTTTTTTATACATTTTCTAGCGTTGTCCCTAAAGCTACTTTTACGTACGTACATTTAGAATACGGAATGGAAGATAAAGCGATCAATTTCAAAACCAATTATTTCCGATGATGTAGCTTCCATACTCTAGTAGTGTAACTTTGAAATTTTAGAAGATATTTGCGATTCGTATTTTTCAAACGAAGTAGTTTAGCTATTATTATTAGAAAAGCGGAAAACTTGCGACAAAGTGTTTCATCTATTTCTAGATATACAGAAATAGTATAAAATCGTTTATAAAATTCAGTAAATCAATGTTGTGAAGTTAAAACTACAAAAATGTAACTATAAAAGTTACCTAAAAATCAATGCGTGTAATTATTTATATCTAAAAAAACTGCAATATAAGGATGTACAAGAATAAATCATGCAAGCTATTAATATTTCATAAAAGCAATAAAAGTACATGATTATGGCTTTGTACGTGATTAGTTTTTCATTAAAGTTAATTTTATGAAGTCACAAGCTATTTGTAAGTTTCAAGAAACCATTTACTTTCTTATACCTTAAAGTTGTACTACTATAATTATGGGTTATTAATTGCCTTTCAGATTTTAATGGCATATGCATTAAAAGAATCCGACTAATGTTTAACTTTGTCCATAAGTGGAATTATTTTAAGCTTTACCGTTAACCTGTAATAGTAGTTTTTATTTTAAATCTTGCTGTTCTGCATATATCTTAAATAAATATCCAATTCTTGAGACTAAAAACTGTAACTGCGAATTAAGGCAAAAATTAAAAATAGTATTTCTACGAAACTGGTTATACAGCTCCTTTAGATGCGGTGACTACGGAAGTTGTAGGAGTTTTTAGGATTTCATCAAAAAGTTATCACTCTATAATAACTTGGACATAATCCTAACCAACAGATTTTATCCTTCATAGAGAATAAATAATACAATATAATATTTTCATATAGATCTATTCTAAATGTTATACCTTCATAAAACTGGGAAGAGACCTATTTTTAAAAAACCCTTTTGTATACTGCTTGTAAGCAAGTTTCTTTCTGACTTAAACAATTAGTAAAAAACTCAAACGTATAGCAAACCCTTGGTATTCGAAAGAACGGCGTGCTACATCATCTTCGGAGTTCATGAATTTTTAAAAGAATAAAATAATTCATTAGGTTGTGACTCGCAGTGTTCTGGTAAAATTTATTCACTATTTTTTGGAACGTTGATGTTCATGATTACAAAATTTAGAAATTAAAAACATTTTCAATCTATAAATATAAAATACTAAGCCAACAAATGAATGTATATAAAATACATTTAATTCAGAAAAACCTCGATATAACGGACTAATTCGGCGAGGAGGTGTCCGTCAAAGCCGAAACTTCCATATATCAAGAGATCCAAAAAAAGCTGATCCTCAGCGGGTTGCGGAATGAAAAGTCACGTCTTTACTAGACTAAGGGAATGTTTATGATGTCAGATTAATTAGTTATTTTTTTTTATACGAATCTGACAGATTGTTATAACGATTTTTAATACATTTCAAAGAGCATTAGTTATTGAATCTTACTTTCGGAACGGCTTTCAAGTTGACGGAGAATGGACCTATTCGATTCCTCCTTGTTTTGTGGAATTCCGAGAAAGGTATCCCAATGAAATTATTACATACCGAAAATTTTATGCTTTGGTTAAGAATTTAGTCAGCAATTTTCGAGAAACTGGAAGTGCTGGAAGGAAAGAAGGGTCTGGTAGGCCAAAGAAGGTAGTACCTGCTTTAATTGAAACTGTAAGACAACGAATTGACGAGGCTCCAAAAACATCAATTAGACATTTATGCCAGCAAGTTGATGATTTAAGTTACGGTACATGCCACAAAATATTGAGCCAAGCATTGCATCTGCATCCTTACCGATTTATTTCCGTTCAGAAGCTTTTAAAACAGGATTATCCAAAAAGAGTTCAGTTTTGTCGTTGCTTTTTGAATAATCTCAATGATGAGCAGTTAAATTTAACCTTTTTACCGACAAAGCCTGGTTTTACCTTAATGGGTACGTTAATTCACAGAATATGCGGATTTGGAGTAGCGAGAATCCACACTTTACAATTAAAGCTCCCCTTCATCCACAGAAAATAGGAGTCTGAGTTGAAATGAGTCGTCTTAGGTTAGTTGGGCCAATATTTTTCGAAGGCACGCTAACTGCAGCAAGGTACAGGAACGAATTATTAACCTTTCTTAAATGAACTTCACGACGATGAGCTACGGGATGGTTTTCTGCAACAGGATGGCGCTACAGCTCATGCAGCTGCAGATACAATTAATTTTTTACGTGAATATTTTGATGACCGAATCATTAGTAGGAATACTGCAACACCCTGGCCCCCTCGCTCTTGTGATATTACTGTTTTGGACTTTTTTCTATGGCCCTATTTGAAAAACACCATTTTTAAACTCCAGTTAGTGATTTCAATGAACTGAAACTTGAAGAATGGAAGAAAAACTCACCTCAATTATTAAAAATTTTTTTGGAGGTATGAGAAGACGAGTTCAGAAATGTTTGGAGGAAGAAGGCAGACATTTTCAACGTTTGTTGTGATCACTACATTAGTTCAGGTTTATTCATTTCTTTTACTGTTGCTCAATAAAAGATTTCTGCTCCTAAAAATGACGTTTCGTTATTATTTAATTCCAGCTAACACAACCTAACCTGAAATTGACATTATAAACATTCCTTTAGTCTAGAAAAGACGTGACTTTTCATTCCACAGCCCGCTGGGGATCAGCTTTTTTTGGATCTCTTGATATAATAACGTAGGTTTTCCGAATGCATGTCGGCGAAATTTTTATAATATTTTTACCAACGTATGGCCTATTCGCTAAAAATAGTTAGAAATGAAAGTTAATTAATAACCAAAAATAAACTGTTAATTTAATTTTAAGCAAATCAGATGGCATAC